>OENM01000300.1:25696-41288 GCA_900239745.1 Rotaria magnacalcarata | reverse complement strand
GGGGGTTGTGACGGCATAAGCGTCACTGATATTATCTTAGTGCCTGTTTGTTTCTTTTTCTAACTTTCCTATCTTTGTCTCTTATCTATTTTTGCGCCTAATATTGTTAATTCATTATTCTTCTTTTTTTTCTTCAAGCTTCTTCATATATCTCTCTTCGCTGAGATATACCTATACTCATTCTTCTTTTTTTCTGACTACTATTTTTCTTCTCTATCAAAAAGAATCATCTTTTGATCAATCACATATTACCTGTTTCTTTCAACTTGATTGTTCATTACAATCAATCTAACTCGATTGTCCCTTACAATCGTTCGAAGTCGTGTCAGCTACTTGCTTGTGGAATTCTTCTCATTCACAACACTATCTGTTAATTGAATAAACAATTGGATCTTCATACAATATCCAATATTATTTAATTTCCATTGCTGTCATTCTGCCATAACCAATACTGTGGCGCCTGGCATTTTATTAGTTGCGTCTCTGATCCTCATCAAGGCTTCGCAGGGGGACTTCTACAGGGAGGGAACATTTCCTTAATACTAATTAATTCTTGAGGAACGAAATAGACTTGTTCATTAAAAAAATAATTAGAACGGATGTTCTTAAATTGCGAAGTCTATGCTGAGTAATTTAAATAATTTTTCTGATCACATGTCGGGATAGGCATACGTCATTATTGAAAAATGAAACCAAAAGAACATGAACTGAGCGGAAGACGAAGAAAAAAACTAATTAAAATTGATGATTCTTGAAAATTGAAAGAACAACAAGATTTATTGTTTACAAGTAAGAATAAATATTCTACGTGTGACGTAGTAATTGGGATTTGATTTAAGTGAAACAAAACAAAACAAAAAACAAAAAGAACAGTTTACATTGATTTTCATAACAACATACGAAATAAATAAATAAATATATATATATATTATATCACTGTTGTAATGTATTCGACAGCGGCGTAGTCATGATTTTCTGAAGGGGGGGGGGAGGGGGAGGGAGCGAATCAAATATTTTTATTGTACACTAATACATAATAACTTATATTTATTGATATTTGATTAATACTATTTACAATAAGTGGAAATTTTCAGTTATTTTTCACGAGGGGAGGGGGACGGTCCCCCCATCCCGACCCCCTAAATACGTCATTGGTATTCGACCGTTCGATCTTACCATCTTGACCATAGTCATATTGATTATTGTAAAGAACTAAGCATGGTACACTTTTTGATTCATATTTTGATGTAAATGGTAGGGCTATTGATTTAGATAATAATTTACCATGCATGTGTTTACATTTCGTCATTGAAAAGGTTGAATTTATTTGTGAAAATTGTCCGGGATATTGTTTTTGTTGATGGCATCTATTGGAGGAAGCGTTTCGAAGCTTTTTTTGAGAATTTGCAGTAGCGGATAAACTGAATGATCGATGTTGACGATGTAATTGGCATAAATAGGAATTAATTTCATTACGTAATGTTGGACTTAATATAACATAGAGTGCTGGTGAAAACGCTAAATATATGAGTAGATTTTGTCTCATTAAAAAATTAAGTGTTGAATTATCACGATCATGATCATCAATTAATTTAAATGATATTAAAAAATAATAGAGATGCGTAGGAAAATAAGTAAATAACAACCAAAGTGATTGACATAATAAAGTTAATGTTATTTCATATGCTAAAGATTTTTTAAATCGTCTGTATTTTCTTGTATTATCAACGCTTGGTGTTGATACTATTGACGATCGAACTAATAGAATTTTACGTCGCTCACATATTTTGTAACATATATAAATGTCAAGCATTGAATGAAATAAAAATGGTAATATAAAAGAATTCGCATGCGTAACTATTTTAATGCGTTCCGTTAAGAAATGAAAATGTCTTCGAACTGAACAAATACCATATGCAAAATTAACCCAACGAAATGCTTTGACATCAACCGATATTATTTCATCGATATGTAATGCAAAACATAGAACTGTTACAAATATAAGCATAAAACAAATTGTACGAGTTTGTAAAAATCGTTTAACTGTATATGGCAGTGAAATTGTTAATGAACGTTCCAGCGTTAATAGAATCATAATCCAAAGGGATGTGGTTGCTGTTGATTGTTGAAAATATTGTAAAAATTTACAGAAATGCTTTGGATCAACTAGATAAAATATGAGATAAAACCATGAATGGCTAAAGGCAGGAGAAAGAAGAAATATTACATTAGTTCGTGTTAAGAAGAATGAAGGAGGGAAAAAAATTCTTACGTTAAAACGCTTGCACAATTAACAAGTGCAAATGTATAGATGTAAAAACGAAATGAAGTTTTCCGAAATGTTTTAGATGTTGAGAATATTAATAAGGCAAGAATATTGAAAACTAAGCCAATACAACCTAAGACAAGTGGAAGAATACTTCTTGTTGATGACCATTTTGATTGCAATCGTGGTAATGTTAATGTGTCATTGATTTGAAGACCAGATGTTAAACCAACATATCTTACGGCATTGTATAACGATTCGACGGAATTGACTTCACTTTTATTCAGATTCCATTCGTCATTGAAAAACACATATTCCTTCTCTATTTGGTTTCCCATGATACAAGTCTACAATGTACAAATACAAACGTGTAACATATTGATCAACGAAGTAGCTTACACATGTATCTTTTCTTTCAGCAGCTACAAGAACTCTAATCAGAAATACGTGCTTCTTTCCTTTCCTAACGCCGAATGTTAACAAATAAGAAAATATTTCGCGCTACAGACAAGTTTCCAATAAAAGAAAGTCTTTGCTTTGTCATGTTTTGTCTGATATATATATATAAATGTACATTAAATGTCTTCACTCCGATAATACAAGTGCTAATTGTTATGGATTGCTATAATAATCGAAAGTGGAGTTTTACAGAAAGAAAAACAAAACAAATTGAGGCTACTCAATTTTTCTCATAATTTTCGAAATCGATAGTTGATAAAGTTATATGAGAAACCACGAAGAAAACAAAAATCGAGTAAACCATTATGTATCAATTATTGAATGAAATAGATATTCGAACGAGCAAGCACGCACTATCGAGAGAAAATATTTTAATGAATCATTATTTTTTTCCCGCAAAAAAACATCAGCCCGATTGACAGGTGGAAAAATAAAGGTGCTTGGTGTTCGCTGGCAATAGTCATAATTAAATCTATGTGTCTCAATTATGTTTCGATATAGAAAGAGAAATACAGTTCGATAAACATAGAATTTGTTTTCTAATACTAATCAAGGAAATAAAATTGATCGCTCGTTTAACTTTATTTTTCACATAATCGAGTATTAAATGCAATTATCAGTAATTTGAATAGATATTCATAATATATTTTTTATTTATCTCAATAGTTCATTACTTATCGTGCCCACTCTCTTCCTATTTAAAATTAATGAGTCTATTTAGACAGATGTAGGGAAAATAGCAATTTGCATTTTATAATAAAAGACGACAATATTCGACTTATTCTTTGTCATATACTGTTTCAGCTACAAATTATTATCTTATCGTAATAGAAATACTATTAGTTCAAATAAAGAATAAGATCTACTGTGACACCCGTGTTATAGTGTAGGCTGAAAGAATTTAGTCTATACAAAACTGTGGGTAGAGTTTTAATTCCAATGATTAATTTTGAAAATAGCCGACATGTTGTTCTATACTTCCTGATGAGAAAGACTGCATCTATTTTTTTGCTAGTCTTTGTTTAGATAGGTTAAATTAAATCTTCATGATGAAAAACAGCTCATAATATGTTCTCTGAAGAACGATTGTGAACAGTGTCTGACAAAAAGAAAATAAGGAAATACTAAGAGTTTGCTCTACTATGCTATAAGAAGAGCGTACTCTAAGTAGATTTCTTCTTATATACTTGACTGTAATATAATCAGATCGACTTTTCCTCCTAATATAATTCACTACATGTTTAGATAACTTGATATATCATATCTTTTTTACCCAAAATAACAAGAGAATATACTATAGAAAATTCCTGACTAGTTGTTGATATATCCTCATATACGTATCTACGTTTTAGTCGAATGATTATGATGGTGAAATATTTTTTTCCTATCAGTAGATAACAAAAAGCATTCTTTCTCTTAGATACAAATTAAAAGAATTTATAGATATGCATATTCATTAAAAAAATTTAAACCCATTCGTCTCGCAATCTATTATTAGCATTTTGAGATACGAGAAAAACTCAAACATAAGTTTTTCTCTATGATATAATACTAAAGTTATAAACCTGTATCAAATAATTGCGAACAAATGACAAAAGAATAGAAACTTGAATCATAGTATTATTAGGGAAAAAAGAATATTTTAATATTAATCGAGAAAGGAAAAGAATGTCCTTATTAAATCTTTATTCATCCATTGATTCGAATAGCTACGTCTGCAAAGATCATGGATATGATTATGAATTGACATAAAATACTTACTCTAATTTGAGCTTTAATTAAAATATTGTATGACTTTTCAACACAAAAACTTACCCGACAACAAAAGCTACGAGTGCACTTTCTATTTAATTAATTAATATCTGCAATATTATTCAACTACAGGGTTCACTAGAAACATACAATTGATTACGTTGGACTAGTTTAATAATAGGTATATATAGATAAAAGATTCTCTGTTGAATTCGTCAAATCAAAAATTTCCTTTCTTAAGATTGGTGGGCTCTGTGATCGATTGTTGCTTAAGAGTTTGCCATATGTTGTGATTGTATGAAAGAAACTCAAATAATTATGTCGTACACTTGAATATTTTTTCTGGTTCATACTTCATAAAAACAAAGTGGATACATCGAGTAGAAAAAAAAGGAAAATTCTAGATAAAATCCGTTCTATAGAAATGGTATGTTCACAAAAACAAATTTTGTTTTTTACCCAAAAAATATATCTAAATTTGGCCATGAAATTTAACTTTCAAGAAAATATTAATAAAGAACTATGCAACGTAAATGACAGCTCTACTGTGTTCTGAATTCTTAGCTCATACAATAAACTGAATAGCCTTAAGAAGATCTTCTATCTATATTTTCATAATTATTCATCTTGATGAATATATTTTTATCGTTATGACGCACTTGCCTTACTTAGACATCAATGACTTTAATAACCATCGTGTCAGTATCTTTCTAACAGGCTCACACGTCCTAAAAACATTGACCAAGCAGAAAATGTTGCTTTTTATCTTCGTCATAATGCTAATAAGACACTGCAAATAAATTCCATATCAATGGCTGCAGCTAGGCTGAACAGAGTATTTTGCTTTTAAAACAGATGTCAAACTGATGATAATTGAATGGTGAGAATTTTTGCTTAAAAAACATAGGATAATGTCTAAAGTTTAAAATAGTTTCAAGCAAATATTAGCATAGAGCCCGTAGATCGATACCGGCACTTCTATATTTATCTCTTCGCCTGAAAAACAAGTAATGTCAAAGCCTATTATTATTGGTAAATCATAAATAATAATTATTCGTATCTCATTAAGAAGATTGATGGTAAAATAATTCTACAAATAAAATTATTAATGCGGTGCGAATTACAGCATTCTTATGGCGCGTCGCGAGTTTTTTAATGCGATGCGAAGCAGAAGCATTTATGTAGTACGTCGCGAGTTTTTTTTTTGTTTTTAACTAGAAATACGTATCTTTTTCTTCATTTTCTGTCTTAATGATCTCGCAAACGGAGAATCATAGAAAACTCGTTAAAACGTGAGATCGAACTTCTTACCCCTGTTTTCGAATCTTCAATCCAAAGTTTCGTTCATTCGGAAATGCGGTTCCAAAATGACGAAAATGAAATCGAGATCATTAAAATGACGTCATCAACAGATGTTAGTCACTATAGTCTATTAATTTACAGCTGATCTAAGATAATGAATCATGGAGATAATTAATCGATCAATTGAAATCGATCCTTAAGAATATGTCACTAAGTAAGAATAGAGTTTTCTAAGTGATGAAGTTCATCATGTCGACATAAAATGCATTTAAGATTTTTTTCGAATTAAAGATTTTTCGTAGATCCAGATTCCTGCTTCGCATCGCATTTCGTATACGAGTGAAACTCGAATACCATCTAGTTTTATTTTACTTGACGTATGCATCACAAGTCGTTGTTTTGTGTCGCGATGATCTCAAGAACCATAAATGATAGAGAACTCATTCACACTGGAGATGAAAGTATCAAGATCGAACTTGAGAAATCTTTTTTCTAATTTTTAATCGGACGTTTCGATCGCCTAAAAATATCGTTCCAAAATGACGATTTTGAAAGGTTTTTATCGTTTCAAGGCTTTAACCCTTTCAATGCGGCATGTCATCTACGAGATGACATACAGAACGCAAAGAAATATTTTGCGTTCTGTCGTCTTCTTACACGACGAATATCATATGGTGCGTTTTAAGAAAATGAAGAGTGATTCAAATGATATTAGAACGCTACACTGAAAAAAATGGTTTTGCATTCGTCGTAATATTCGAAACCCTATCAAAAGATTTCGGAGATCAGTACGAACCCATCACAAGGCTCATCAAACGTTTAGGAATTTTTCTCATGAGTTTTGTACCGATCGCCAAAACCTTTTGAAAGGGTGTCGAATTTGTTGCAAGAATGCAAACCCTTGTGTGTTTCGCAGCTACCACGAAACCTTTTTAGGTTCGGCAATATAATGATTTTTTTTCAGTATACAGTTCAAAAGCAGCTGATTGTGACGACAGAACGCAATAGAGAGAGATATATGTATTTTTTTCTTGCTCGTACAGAACGAAAGAAAATGTCAGCATTGAAAGGGTTAAAATAATTAAAGGACGTCATCAACCTATCTTAGCCAATAGTCTATTCGTTTACAGCTGATCTAGGATAATGATTCATGGAGATAATTAATCAAGCAATCGAAATTGTTCTTTAAGAATCAATCACTAAGTATGAATAGAGTTTTCCTAGCAATGAAATTCATCATGTCTACATTAAAAGAGTATTTCTTCGAATTCAAGATTTTTCGGAGTAGATCCGATTCGAGCTTCGCATCGCATTCGTAGTCGAATGAAACTTGAATACCATCTAGTTTTGTTTCTTTCTAATTTGAGTACGCATAAAAAGTTCTCATTAAGTGACGCGATGATCTAGAGAACCGTAAACGATAGAAAACCCATTCAAAGTAGATATGAAAGTATCGAGATCGAACTTGTTACATCTTTTTTTTCAAAATTTCAATACTAAGTTTCGGTCGCCTAAAAATATCAATCGAAAATGATGATTTTGAAAGGTTTTTATCGTTAGAGAGTTCCGAGATAATTAAAGTGATGTCATCTAGCAATAATAGCCAATAGTCGATTTCTTCGCATCTGATCTAAGATAGTGAATCATTGAAATAATTTAATGTTTAATCAAAAGCATTCTCTAGGATTATGGTGATAATCACGAAAAAAAACGTTTTCTCGGCAGTAATGATTTTGTGAACGAGGAGTTTTAAGATTGCTTGTTCCTTTTCCGTTAAATTTTTTATTTTTTCGTGTACTCGACTCGTGCTTCGCACCACATTTTGTATACGCGTGAAATTCGAATACCATCTAGTTACTATTGACCTATAAAACAAAAGCAGCTAAACCTAAAAATTTTGATTTTATCCTTAAAATACTTTTTGCCAAATCAGTATCATCGAGTAATTTTATGTTAAAAAAATGAATAGTAATAGAAACTTTCTCGATACTTGATATTTAAGATTGACGACTTTAATCTTATATCAAGAATAGTCTCATCAATGGTCTTTATTTGCTTCACGGTATTCATTAGCATTGATGTCGACGATATATATTGCTAAATTAAATAAAAGTTTTAACGGAAAAACACACGTTTCATCCTAAGATAAATTGTCAAATTTCTATAGTATAAGTACTAAACTGATGACTGATAAACAATAAATGAGCTAACTATATTTTTAATATAATGTAATTTATATAGAGTCATGTGCAACTCATATATGTTGCTTATTAAATTTCATAGATTATACTCGTAGAAAATTGCTAATGGCTTACATCTACTTATCATCTTTTTTTTATGTCAGATAACGAAAAGCTTCTTTCTATCTTTAAAACTATTATTATAACATCACGTTTTGTCAGCTCCGAACCAATACTGTCTAAGTTCATAATTTAATTGTAATAATAGTTTAAATTAAATTTCACTATTGCTGTTCTATGGCGTTAAACCGTAAACTGAAATTTTCGATGTTTTAACTAATAAAAATAAAATGCTATTGTCCAGAAACGTAACATTACAACTGACTATTTCATTTTCTTCATGAAAATTGATGCCTGAAAGTCATTTTTCTTTGTGCAAATAAATCTAATAAATCAATCAAAAACCAACATTTGAGATGATAATATTCTGTTAAGTAACAAATTTCATCACCATTCATCATTATCAAAGATATACCAATACTTTATCATCGAATATTAGATATCAAACCATTTGTTTACTGATATTTCACTAGGGAGTAGAGAATTTCAAAATATTTTGTAAAACTTACATATCAACATGTTGGTCCACTGGGGTGTTATTCATCTTGCTTATCAATAATGTCATTGTGATGTCTATCAGCGAGTATTTTTCAAGGCATATTTCTGTTGTTTTGTACAAGATATAATTAAAGATTTTAGAATAGTATTGACAATAGATCTTACGTTAATGTTATTGCGGAGAAAAAATACTACAGTTGTCTGTCAATATTCTATTCTGTTATTTTTTGGCAGCTAAGTTAAGAATACTTGATAGAAAATTGTACGTAAAAAAATCCGTTTTCTTACCATTCTAGCTTCTTATCGGTTTTCATCGTGCCAGTCTGATGGAAGTCTATATTAGTATCAACTAAATTCTCGTCTGATAGATCACAAAGACCAATAAATCGATTTTAAATTGTAACTTTTGTTGTTTGATTATAAGCGTTACTAACTTATATGTTTTATTGTATTCTAATTAGTCTCTATGTCGAATCTTTAGGAAAAATAATGAATTTACAGACAGACTCAATTCTAATTATAGCTCATATCGTTCTTGGAATGTCTCAAGTAGTTGTTTATCCATTTATTCTACGTACAATATCAATGATTTGTACAGTAAATGTCAAAGAATAAAAAGTACAATCTTGAAAATATAATCCATCTAATATAAGTTATTGATAGGAAATTAATAAAGGTCTCAAGCGCTGATTCTAGGCGTAAATGTAAGTTCCCTAAGTAAACTACAAATAATTGAAATAACAAGCACACGATAATGAATACAGTAAAACATCTTTTTTTCTTGTTGTACTACTTCATTGCAATATTGTTAAATTTGTTTTTCAAGATAATCATATATCGCAGCGCTTGTCAGGATTCCAGCGAAAAATATATTAGCAAAGGACGTCCCCCTCGGGATTTATCAGGACTGCGATGTATGAATGTAATTTAAAAGAGAATTTTTCACTGAATGAAAATCTCCCGATATTCCTATTGGTTAAAAATTGAAACTTACTTAGTCATTCAATTGCAATCATCACAAGAAAAACAATTATTAAATTGAGTATTTAATATAAACAAGCTGTTACTGAATTTGCTAAGTTTTACAATTTACAAAACAAAAAGAAATCTTCGAGACGAATATTCAAGCATACCGTTGAAAACAGCACCAACGATCCTTTTCTACTTGATGTATACGATTTCTTGTATCTAGTTGGTTCAGCATAATTCAAAGGATTTCTTTGACCTCCGTAAGTATTATACTCTGTTGCATAATTAAATTCGCAATTTCCTGCCATTCTGATAAATTACTCATACACAAAAGCTGACTTTTAAAAGCACGCGTTGGGAAATTCTCGGTAGCTATCAGGGTTAAAACTTTTGCAACTAGGAGTATTTGAAGGATCGTAGAGGCGTATAATGAAAAATGTTGCGCATTATGTTGGAAATTACTTTTCATTTACTGTTGAATTGAATGACGGCAGAGCGTAACAAAAAAAAACATTCATATCCGAAAAGGAAACAGAAGATTAATTTAGACAAGAAAGCATCTCTCAATGATTTTTTTCAACTTATTTCATGAATAAAATCATATTTGAAAAATAACGCCAACAGTTTTGTAGAGAAAAATGCTTTCTATCAAACGAGTCACAAAACCTTTTCGTTTATCTTACAATTCGGAAATTAAAACAAAAAGAAAATAGGAAATCCTTTTCATCCATTTATCATAGACGACCTAAAAGGCTAATCAAGAGTTTCAATAAATAGCATCTATCATATGTTCCTATGAATAGAACCTACAGATAGAGTAGACTAATCAATTGCTGCTTTGAACAATGCACTCATGACTGGAACAAGCCATCGAAGGTTGTTGTTGTTGTTTTATTATTGATTTTAGTGAAATTCCCTTGAAAATTGAATAGGGAGAAAAAAAATCTCATTTGAATAATCAAGAAAAATACCTACTAGCATAATTGCATGTAGACTCGAGATAAATCATGTCAAAATATGATCTATGATTATTTATGGTTCTATTTATTCAACCCGCTAAATTGAAGATGTTTCTTATTACTGACTACAATCCATATTAATAGTTTATATATATATATTGGTAAAATCGTAATAATGAGAGTTTGATACAGAGTAAAAAATAACTAACTAAGATGTTTTAGTACTTTTGCTTATATCATAGGAAGACACACTAAACGAACCCAGATGCATCACATTAGAAACGAGTTAACTATGCTACATTAAGCTAATTGACAGTATTTTACTTGAATTTAAGTGCTTCAATTCACATGGTTACTGAAACAATATGTCTGAGATTGTCTAAATAAAACAAAAAGAAATTCCCGTTCTATTTCTTTTAGACTTAATATGTTCAAAATTTCTGTTGATGTTTTACCAAATTATTAACTTGTGCGTATTCAATTTAGCTATTTAGTCATTCAAACGAATAATCTCGTACACTGTGGATGAACAATTTTCTATAGAATTTGAATTTTCCAAGCAGACAAAATTTTTCAAAAACCCGGTTAAACGCAAAAAGAAGATGAAAGATCAAGGCAAAGTGGACATCCTTGAATGACAATCGGGGTTGCCAATTGAGTAGAAAACGCGCATTTTCGCTCCTCTTGTGCGTTTAAACGCATTTTTGAAAAAGTTTGTCTACTTGAATTCAACCATAAAAGGATTTTAAATGAATAAAAAAACACGTAAACACGATAAATTCAAGAATGATATAGATTACTTTCAACTCTTCGATTCCGTTTCATTAACGTAAGTATATACACGAGCTATGAAAAATTATAACCCATTTAGAAATATATTTTTGATTACTTTCAAAATTTTCTACACTCACGTTTCCTTCTTTTTGCATTTGTTATAAATCTGTAATCTTTTCAAATAAAAATAAAAATGCATTGAATTATTGTCGGTCACGAACTTTTCGTTTTGCTAAATATTTATTTCAATCCAAATAGTAGCACGCACATATGTAAATTAAAGCAAAAACTGATGAATGTTACAAGAAAAAAAGAAACATATGGCTGTAAAATGGCCATCGTAGTGTGCAAGATTCGATTTAAAAAATGAGAAGACAGATATCTGTAATTATCTAACTGTAGAAGAAACTACTAAATGAATTGTTTAAATATACAACAAGAAAAAACTCATCTGTCGAAATATTAGCACAAAAATAGAAAACACTAATCTATTCCTTATTTTCAAATTTCGTCTGTCTTCTATTACTGTTATTTTTATTGACACTTTCATTTGTTTCATGGCGTACACGTATAAATAGGACACCACAAAGAATAATTAATACAATAATAGCTAAGATGAAAGCGCCCATAAAAAATAACATTAAAATTGTCGTATCACGATGATTCAAAACTGCATGTTTATAATATTTTGTTGGAACAGGTGCTATTAAATAATAATAAAGAAGCAATTCGATATAAAAATCTATGTTCATATTACTAAACTTACTTATTCGACGTTGAAATGCTGTAGGCCAATATTCTGACCAAAATCCGGCCGCATCAAATCGATAATTCGTTTGTAACGACGGATAACGATCAATAAGTAAATAAGTCATATTTTGTACTAATTGCGGTAGCCATGCTACATTAAGACGAAGCGCATAGCCCAACGGAGAATGGACTAAACCAGACGGACGTTCCAGTGATGGCGGAGTATATTCACGAAGAAATCCACCTGGTGTTGGTTCTCTACAATGAAAAATGCTTTTCAGAAAAACTGACTTTACCTTATCATATTTACCCGTATCGTGCAAAATTAACAAATAATTGCATTGTATAATTAGACATTTCTTCATCGACGTAGGTAAATATTTGTCTTCGTAGTACACCGTGCCAAGGCATCCATTGAGAATCATTTATAAATGGCATTCCAAAGAGATAATCAAGTTCACTACTACGCGGTGCACCCATCCAATATGGATAATAACTTGCTAATGAATGATAAGCAAAGACATACATATACGTTGAATTAAATGTATGTCGAGCATGAAATCTTGCAGCATCAGCAACACATGATGTTGTATGTTCGTCGGAATGAAGATCTACTAAACGTTGTCGCAACATGGTCATATTATCGGGTTGAGGCCAATGAGCATATTTGTATTTTATAACTGTTGCAATGCCTTCTTCATCAAGATACATATCACCACTATAAACCGAAAGATCAAAAGAAAAATCAATTCATTCTTGTAAATTAAATATTCTAATTTTTCGCCAGAGCGAACAATTCCTCTGTACTAATTCAGCCTGTCTGACTCTTCAATAGCGTTCATTGCATCGGAAAATGCTATCGTGTAAATTTTGAAAAATTAATTCGCGTCAATTTATGGCCCATCAATTATTTCATTAACGCTCATACTAAAAATAATCAGAGCCTAGAATATTCAAAAGAGTTGCTTTAAATATGTATCATCGACGAACTATAGATGATGACTTCGTCAGACGTCTTAAAGTGTCTGTATTTATCACGTGATTAAACAAAGTATTTCTCGCCGAAAGCACAGCGCGTAAAAACTCCGTGCAATTACTCTTGTCAAATCTAGGATAATTGTTATCATATTTCATCTCATATCTATATGAAACTTTTGTTTGTTCATGTATGAGATTTAGGTAGCAATTCTATTGAAATATTTTTTTATCGTAAACACGAGATCAATGCTTACCCGCGAGGTAAAACATAATCTGTTTCAGCATATTCATAGGCAAATGTTTGTCTTTGAAAACTATATCGATCTTGTACACGACGATTAACAAACATATTTAAATAGGCATGTTGATCGTGTAGTGAAAAGCCTTTATCGATAACTGCTAAATTAATTGGTTGTTGAGCGAAATGAATAGCACCATCATCGCTTGTTGTACCCAAAATAACAGATACATTAGCAAATAATCCTAAACGACGAAGTTCAATAGGTCGACGTGAAAAAATTGGTCGAGTAAAATCATCTGTGAATGTATCAATGGTAGGACGCCATGGATGACCGCCGAATTCATCAGGAAACTAAGTTAAAAAGAATATTTTATATTTTAATAAGTAAACTTTTTTTATTCGTCTAACCCAAACATGCTTAGCAGAATTCATGATGTCAAGTCCGCTTCGTTGTCGTAAACAATCAAGTAAAACATCAATATTTCTATCGTTACATGTTAAACGTCTAGCTAAAAATCTCGCCTGTTCAAGTGGATAATGTTCATCTTCAATGGTCGACCATTTACATAAATCACTTCCACTCATCATCACAGCACGACGGAAATAAACTTGAAAAAAAAAGAATTCGTTTTACAATATCAAATGAAGATTTTCCCTTAAAACTTACGAGGTGTATTTTGTGATAATAAATGTAAACCAATACTCGCTGCTCCAGCTTCATGACCGATAACAGTTATATTTTCTGGATCACCATTAAATTCTCGTATATTATCATAGACAAATTTTAAAGCCATACGTTGATCGAAAAGACCATAATTACCTCGACCGTTTAAGGTTTTCGTACTCAAAAATCCTTGAAATAAATAGTTAGCTTAGAATATTTTTTATTCATAAGATTTACTACCTAATGGACCAAGTCGATAGTTAAATGTAACAACAACAACATTTCGTTGTGCTAAAACGAATCCATTATAAATTTGTGAACTTCCACCAATAAAATCTCCACCATGTATAAATACAATCACAGGCAATTTCGGCATGTATCGATCGGTTCTCTATCAACGTAGAGAAACATCATTTTTCGTTACATATTAGGAAAATAGATGGCTTACATTTGGTGTAAATATATTTAAAAAAAGGCAATCTTCACTAAAATTTGACGGAGGAAAATGTGGAATATACTGGCGAATTTTTTCCTGTTCATCTGCTGGCTGTAGACATGATGGTCGATAATAAGTTGCATCATATAATAAAAAAGTTGGTTCCCATGGATCAGGTGGTAATGGTGGCTGAATAAGAAAAATAAATATATTAAAAAAATTCTATTGATCAAAATCTCACTTTAAATCGATAGAGACCGACTAGAATAAACAAAACAAAACAAGGCCATGAATAAAACTTCAACATAGGTATTCATTTTATTTACCTGGTGGCCGAGCATACGGAATTCCAAGAAACACACTGATATATTTTGGATAGAAAGAATCTCGTGAATCAACTTGATAACTTGTACCTCTTACATATCCATATTGAGTATGTCGATCAACCTTGGAGGAAGAAAAAAGAGAATTTTTCAGCACAAATAAATAAATATCTTTACATGAAAAATAGTTGGAAGACTAAACATATAAGGATTAAATCGATTTTGATTTTGAATATCGAAAAGAACATCATCAAAATATGCTTGAATAGATAGAATTAACACTGAATTTACAATAAGAAACGCATATAACATTTGCGTAACAACTGTCCTTCGTTTCGTGTTTTGAATATTGAAAATATTACAAAAAAAGTTGTAAACTTTAGTCAACTGCCATCAATGTTTGATGAGTATATGTGCTGCTAAATTACGATTGGTTCGTGTAGTGATCGAATTTGTTGAACTACTATCATCAGAACGAAACACATTGAACAAGTTGCGACACATGACCGTGAGTATATACAAAAGAAAGGATGTCACTTCAATTTTACGATGTTTACTATAAGAAACGTGTCCATCTATTGTGTACTTAAGCCCCCCCCCCTCAAAGGTCGATTTTCGCCAAAGAAAGTCCAAATCGGCTGAAATTTTCAGGATATGTTGGGACTATAGCTGGTAGTCTACGATAAAAATTTCAGTCCGAAATATGCAAGTTTAAGAAAGCTATACGGTGAACACTGGTCAAAAATGACCCATTTTCCATCCCAGTTATTTTGCCTTCAACTATGTTTTTTCAAAAAAAAAATTTTACCATTCGATAGAGCATGCAAAGATGCAGGGCATGACGTTCTTCGATTTTTTTAAAAGTTCATCTATAAGTCAAAAAATTTTTCACAAGTAAAAGTCCTTCAAAAAGGCCAAAAA
>OENM01000300.1:0-17078 GCA_900239745.1 Rotaria magnacalcarata | reverse complement strand
ACTGAAGCACCGCTTAATCCAAAAGCTAATCGTGAAAAAATGACACAAATTATGTTCGAAACATTTAACACACCAGGTATGAGAATTGTGACGTCAAATGAGAAACTTAATAAATAACTAAATAAACGAATGATTTGTTTTCAGCTATGTATGTCGCTATTCAAGCTGTACTGTCATTATATGCATCTGGTCGTACAACTGGTATCGTACTCGATTCGGGTGATGGTGTTACACATACAGTTCCAATCTATGAAGGATATGCATTACCACATGCTATTCTTCGTCTCGATTTAGCTGGTCGTGATTTGACTGATTATTTAATGAAAATCTTAACTGAACGTGGTTATTCATTTGTCACAACAGCTGAACGTGAAATCGTTCGTGATATTAAAGAAAAACTGTGCTATGTTGCATTAGATTTCGAACAAGAAATGGCTACAGCTGCTTCATCATCATCATTAGAAAAGAGTTATGAACTNACTCTTTTTGTTTTTAAATGACCGATAACTATTGTTCTATTCTTAATAGGTATCCATGAAACAACATACAACTCAATCATGAAATGCGATATTGATATCCGTAAAGATTTATATGCTAACACTGTTCTTTCTGGAGGTAAGATCAATATCTAGATGATTAATTCTGATTTCTAATGATAATGTTTTTCTCTCTCTCTCTCTCATAGGTACAACTATGTATCCAGGCATTGCTGATCGTATGCAAAAAGAAATAACATCATTAGCACCATCAACAATGAAAATTAAAATCATTGCACCACCTGAACGAAAATATTCAGTATGGATTGGTGGTTCAATCTTAGCTTCATTATCAACATTTCAACAAATGTGGATTTCCAAACAAGAATATGATGAATCGGGTCCATCAATTGTTCACCGAAAATGCTTTTAAACAAATAAATACTTATTCTTTTTCTTCTTGTTTTTCGATGTGCTCAACACTGCGCCTATGTGTGTATATTTTCCTATGTGTTGTATGTCAATTGCCATCAGTGTGTTTCTTGTTTATAGACGTGCTTTTGGCTCTTTTATTCCATTCTGTCATTCCAAACGTTTTCTTTAAAATTAAACCATTCAGATGAAATAGAATCCATAAAAAGAATTTTATTTTTATTTTTTTTCGCTAATATAGACAAAATCTGTTAAAGGCATATTCGAATGACTTAATAAAAATGAAAATGACTACTTAACCAGAAAAATCAAAACGTAACTTACATGAATATAGAGCTATGTTATAACTAGTAATGATGAATAAACTCACTTTGATACGTTTCATTATCTAAAAAGTTGTAAATGACGACAACCATGATTTTGTTTCTTTGACAAGAAAATATTCTCTTCTTTATTAGAGGTTGATATTTTCGTTTGTTTATTATTATTGTTACGTAGAACGTAGCGCTTTTAACATCGGATTGGTAGTAAAAAGCATACATAACACCGAAATAATGGCGACCACCACCATAAGTTTCGAGGCAAAACATTCTTGAAATTTGTTACTATTTTTATTTTTATTTCTTCAGATTAGACTAGACTATACATCATGGGTGAAAATTGGTTTAGTAAAAGTAATGAAACTATTATTCCGGGTAATCCCGATCGTATAAAAGCTAAATGGGATCCATTACAATATTTAAATTTGGCCCAATATCTTAAAGTTTTTAATGAATATCCACGTGGTTTCAATCCTCGTGTACATGGACCCTATTGTCCATGGCGTCACTACGAAAAACGTAAGTTTTAAAAAACAGAATGTTTCGTTTATATAATTTGAATGTGATTTTTCATCAAGGCGATCTTCATTTTGGTGATGTTAAATTAGCTGAGATTCCAGCGTGGATTGCTCGACGAGATAAAACTCCAATGGGAATTTATCAAGGCGGTATCCGAAGTAAGGTTATTGTGATTGTATTTAAAATAGTTACATTCTATTTTGTGTAGCATTTTGGAAATTCTATCGTGCTTATTTGGATAATAAAAAACCAAATCTCATTTGGTACACACAAATATTTGTTGTCGCTTCATTGATCAATTTTGTTTTCTTTGCCATGCCTGATAGAAGTATATTATTTCTATTGAAATATTTATTACTATAAATCTGTTTCTGTTTTTTTTTTCGTCTTTAGAACAATATAAATGGGCTAAATATCACTAAATGTGTGTATTCAATTAAGAAGACAATTATTTCTATTCCTTTTTTCTTGCCTATCCTGTCTTCTTTATTTTCTCTTTTGGAATAAAAGTGTAGGAAGATGAACGATTTTCATCAATTTTTCAATAAATAATTCGCTCCTCATATATATATGTATAAAATAAAATCGAATACGAACCAATCCCATTCACACCCTAAATGTAAAAATTAATAGTGACAGAATTTGTTTTTTTGAACATCTCGCCAATAGATTACGTTTAGTTATATAGAATATTAGTGTTTTGCATAATTATAATTTTTCGCACCCTACATTTTGAATATTTGTTATATATTAGTATATTGTTGATTTAGTTTAAGTAAAACGATTTACTAGTGTCGATTTTCTGAATAGAATAATTCATTTCCTCGTCTATTAGTTTCTCTTGCGCACAATGATCACTTGCAGATGTATATTCGTTGAAAGCTAGTTTCTTTTGTAGCAGAATTTCTCTTCAGCTAAACTTTTAGTTTCTATCTATTTTCAAGTTCAATATACTTCCTAATCATGATTGAGTCAACTTTCATTCCAAAATGCTTTTATGTAAATAGTTTTTGACGTGTCAAGAGCACATTAGATGTGACATGAATTCGTTGTAAATATTAGGTGAAAGAGTTAGGAAACTTCCTGAACGTTCTTAGGAAATATCATTAAATCATTTTTTCGATGTCGGATTTGATGCTAACCAAAGACAAAAAAAAGTTGATACGAAACATCCGTAGTCTTTTTTGTTTTTATCGATGCATAAACAATGAAGGTTCGATAGGAAGTCAGCAAGATAAAAAAAATGACAGTTTCTTGTTTTTCGATCGTTTCTTGTCATAGTAACATTGTTTTATTACGCTTTCCGGTGTTAGAAATTCTCATCATGAAATATATATGAATTATTCAAATCATCATATGTCAGGAAAGTGTAGCGTGATGTTTACAATTACAGATGACAAATGGTATAATTTATTTTAACCTTGAATATCGCTTGTAATTTTAAACTTAGTATCATTTGTTTAAAAAGAACAGCATCAATAGAAAATTCCAATTTTATTTGAGTTAGTGGAACTTGACAGTGTATAAGTTATATCAAAAGAATAATTAAGGATATTGTAATTGAGACATACTTCAGTTAAGAATTTTATAATAGAAATTTTCAGAACAAACTAAAGAATTGTGTACAATGTTGATGTCGCAGAGTTTTTCGTTTGCCATGCTGAGTGGACATGTGATCGTTTTGATTGGTGAAAAGTCGGTCTCCTTGAAGAGTAAGATTCTTCTTTTTTTTGTTTTTAATAACAAACAAATTGACAGATAATGCATTGAAAAACGATTTACTAGCGAAAATAATTAACTATGTTTAACATTCCGACGTATCTAAACATGTACTACTGCTTACGATTAATTGTTTAACCAAGTATTCTCGTCTTTCAAGTCTATATATGTAACAATCATGAAAAATTAACAGTCACGAAACTGATGCGAAGATAGAATGAGCTAAGTTGACATGATATACCTAATCGGATTATGTTGAGTTGATAAGAAAATGGGAAAGAACGGATGGCCCATAATAAATGACCTTCTCAGTATTTTGACTATAACTTTTTCTCTTTTCGATCCTTAGAGTTGATTGTTTTTGCAAAAGATGCGCCGTCAAATTTTCTACAATCCCTTAAACAAATCTATGCCTGTGAAAAGTTACGGCGAACAATTAAACCAAGAATACCAAAGACCTATAAAGTACTCAACTTTCAAAGCTCTTTTGATTCGCAAATTTTCGATTATTTTAAACAACTCTAAAGGCGACAAAACAAAAGATGCTTTTGAGCACTTGCAAGTGCGCTCTTTCTCGACATACAATTCACAGGCCTTTGGAAATTAAAGTGAGCATTGAAAAATTTAACATATCAAAACCACTTCAGATTAGCCAAGATCTACTAGTTGTTGTCAACTGTCCATTTATGGAGAAAACTTAAAAGTAAGACTACGGTCTAATTCCGCCGCTGAATCTAGTACATGAGTCATTTTTTATCAAAATAAGAAAAAAGTCGAGCTCAAAAGATGCTATTTTGGCTTCGTTATGCGACTTTTTCCAGAAGCACCGAAAACGACGGATTCGAATAGATGAATTTTGATAAGTCTCAAAGACAGGAAGATCGATGCGACCATCTATGGTTGATTTAGTATTTGCTCGCCAATAACACTGGTTGATAGAGCGTTTAAAGAGCTACAAAATGCATATATTTTTTCTTTTCTTATATTCTTCAGTTTATAATAAAAATAGTTGAAGAAGACGGCAGCTCAGCGTGAAAGTTGGGTATTTTATACGAGTCTCGTATATCTTCGCTTAATTTTTCTCCTTAACTTTTTACAGAAATAGGTCCTATTAAAGTATTGTAGAGAATTCGACGGCGCATCTTTTGCAAAAACAATCAACTCTAAGGATCGAAAAGAGAAAAAGTTATAGTCAAAATACTGAGAAAGTCATTTATTATGGGGTACCCGTTAAGATGTGATCTGCGGCAAAAAGAACAATCTATTTCGGGGATTTATCTTACCGCCTATCAAATTTCTTCCAAATATTGAAAACTCACCGCTCAATTAAATAAACTATATCGTCACTAATCCATTCTCCATCTAGGCAATTCTATAAATGTCACTGTTGCTAATACAATTTTGTAACATCATAAAAAAATCTATTTCGGAAAATTTCCAATTTCCAATCATTTATCAATAGGTTATTATCTCTAATTTATTTGATGTCTCATCACTTCTTGACGACAACGATTAGACTAGAAACTACTATATAGAATTTTTGTTTTTACCTTGGCAATGAAAAACCAATGCGCAATAGAAAATGTACTTGGCAACTAAGAAAAAAAAAATAATGTTGTACTTGAATAGCGACATTATTTTTTTATGTCTTTTACCAAGTACTCTTTGTGCTATTGATAAGGTAGATTATTTTTCATTGATATATATATAGATGATTTATCATTTTTATTCTTGCATAGAATTTTATTAGAGAACAAAATAATATTATGCAAGAATTTTTTTCTATATGCATCGTATTGATTGTAATCGGTTTTATTGTTGGATCGATTCTATTAATTATCATTCTACCGTTCATTGTTGATTCAAGCGTAATGGATGATGATCAGGAATCAATAGATTCCTCGGATGAAAATCAGTCAAATGAAGAAAAATCCAGTCCAAATTCAGATGATTCATTATCAATAGCCGATGATGATGACGAAAAAAATATTCTTGGGCAAGATTCAGAGGAAAGATTATCATTTTAAGAAAGAGCAAATCGATGTCTAAAATCGAGCGCAACAGTAAAAAATACTCATGTTTAATTATAAAACTAATCAGCGTACTATTTATGAATAGTTTATTTTTAATGTTGAAATGTCTAAAACGACAGCATGCAGATTTATCAAAAACAAAAATATTCTCAAAAAAACATGTCTAGTCAGACGAGAAAATAAATTCAATTTCCTGATGAAAAAACAATTTTTCTCATATCAATTTCCTAACTACATACATATATATGTATCGAATAACTAATCAGATATCCACAATGAAAATAGATTCTAGTAAATCATAGAGAATATAAGACAACGCTTCCGATTTACAACAAGCAAATCAATTATTGTTACTATTGTTTGTCCATAATCAATATGCACGAAATCTCTTTTCAAAAACATAAAACCGGTCAGGTTTTTGTTCATAACTAAAACGAGATCTTTTTCTTTTTTACTCGTTACACATTATAATAAAGACTTATGAATAGGTTGTGATATTTTCAAGAAATCTGATTTGTTTAAGAAATATCATGCAGAGAAAGAAAATGACTTTCATTTTCTTTTGTTTTTGGATTTGAGAAAGCTTCCTGTCATTGACAGAAGCATTTCTTCGTTAATAAAATTATCCTTTCGACACTTAAATGAATAGATGGCACTGAAGAGAAAATGAAGTGACAAGAGTTCTGTAAAGGACTCCGGATGAAACAAAAATAAAAACGGGGAAATCCAATCTGTCTAGTTTTAATCATCGGAAAACAAAAACGTTTACTAGTCATGTTCAAATAATAATTAGCTAATCTGAAACATGAGCAGAAAAAGAAAATTATTCGTGCGCATTTTTCTCGTTAATAAATGATGATTTATTGCGCAGTGAACTATTGACATAAGTGAATCGAGAATTTATATATATATATATATATGTATAGTTGAATGCTTGAACGGCAATGTCAGAATTTAGTTCAAGGAATTTAATCCTTTTTCTAGATTTTGTTTCATTTATTTTAGTTGTTTTAAACTGTCTTAAATAGAAAACTATCGAAATAATTGTTCTTTTAAATAAATAAGAAAAACAAAATATTAGATCTTATTGAAACATGCATGAAGACCTACGAGAGTATCAGTAAGAGAAATCTGCTTCTTTCTTTCTTTCTTTTATAATTAATAAGTAGATAATTATCTTACTTATATGCCACTTTTTTACGGGCTATGCCGAAGTGGATAAGACATTAAATGAATAGATTCGATTAGAAAATTGAGAAAGACATGAAAAAAAACTTAGAAAAATCTTTAAAATTGCTGTATAGTGATTCTATGCATTTTCTTTTGAGCTTGCTAAATGTTTTAGCATAAATATATTTATATTTTGTTTTGTTTCATAGTAGTTTTTTGAGTTAGAGACTCGAGACAATTATCTAATCGTGCTCGGCATTTGCTATTGAATTCTTTCTTCAACAAGAAGATGAATCCCAAATGACTTGACTAGAATAGTCTTTTCATCATCATGCAAGTTAAGTTAATTGTAAAGAAAAAAGAAAAAAAGACCGTTTTCTTTCTCCATACTTTCTTCAAGTTATCTTCGGTATTATTTTTAAGGAAATTCAATAACTAAGATAATGTAATAGGTGTTTATTGAATTAAGAGGTATGTGCATAAGAATTGACGTGATATATTTATAAGGGAGAGACAGCGAGAGAGAGAAAGGAAAAGATAAGACGAAATTGAACGTGCCAATTGTAATAGTCTAATGCATGTCTTAAAAATAGAAACGATGAGAGACGGAAAAAGAAAAAATTTGCATCATACCAAGCAGATTGAGTGAGACATAGCGGAAAGAAAGAAAACAAAATATATAGAGATTTTGTTTTTGCACAGCTGCTTTTTCTCCTGTATTGGTGTCCTCTATCTATTGCTTTTTATATAGATTTCGTCTGCTTGTCATGAGCTTTTTCTTTGAGAATGACAGTTCATATTGATTGAACACGCACATCCTATTAGGACGTTTGTGAATGCTTGATATACTCATTAACAATTATTTTTATCGTACGTAACTTAATTAAGAATTCAGATCATTTACTTCAATGAGATCGGGTCTATCTGATGAATTAGGTTCATTAAAAGTTACTGATGATCGCTCTCGCGTATCAACGAATTCAACTGCTCGTCGTAATTATGCAGCTGGTCACAATCAACGACATAATTTACATTCAAAACGAGCTGCAACAATTGATCACGATAGTCAGGAAGAAAAACTTCGAATTGTTGTTTTGGGCGCTACGAAAGTTGGTTAGTGACCTTTTTCTTTTTCTTTTTTTTTTTGAGAAGAAAATTTGCACTTCTATTTAATGCAAATGATTTCCTTCCAAAATGTATAATTATTGCATTATTATTCAATATCATAGACACATTATCATAAACGAGAAAGTTCAAATTCTTTTCTTTCCCTATAGGTAAAACATGTTTATGTCAACAATTTTTACAAGAAAAATTTGTAACTGATCATAAAGAAACCGTAGATGAAATGTATAGCGTAGACATTGCACTTGCCGATCGACATATAGTACTGGAAATATTAGATACAGCCGGTATTGATGAATTTCCTGTTATGAGACGTCTTGCTATTACACGCGGTGATGCGTTTCTTATTGTTTATGCTGTTAATGATAGATATTCATTTACTATTGCACAAAAAATGCATGAACTTGTTCTTGAAGTAAAATCTGATTTAGCATCGGCAACTACAATGCCAATGGTTATTATTGGAAATAAACGTGATATTGATATTAGTCAACGAGAAGTAACTCTAGACTATGCTAACAATATTGTACGTGATCAATGGGCATTGGATCATATTGAAACAACATGCCATGAACGTGAATCTGTACTTAATGCATTTCATCGTCTTCTGCATTTGTCTAATATTAATATAACAAATAATTCTGATATAGCAACACGTCGTTCATCGGATCCGAATGTATCGGCTCATAAAGAACAACGAACGAATAGCAAACGACAAAGCTGCGCACAACAATAAGCCAAACAAATTCTATTCATAAACATAAACAACAGTTCGTTTTACTCTTTATTTTTATGTTCTAAAACCGTAAGCTGATGGAATACAAATAATGTTCAATACTATCTTATATGAACTTTTTTCAAGGTTAAATCTACATATGAAGATATTTTGAAAGAAAGAAAAAAAATAATAAGATGATTATTATAATAAAGAATTCTACAATTATACTTCAGATCATCTCGATGAAGAAGATTAAGCTTAAAATGTGACATATTGACATAAGTATGAAAAACGATGACTTTGCTTTAAAAATGCTATTCTTACGATAATAGAAACAGGGAATCAAGTTAATCTGCAGAGTATTTTCAAAAAGAAAAAGCTATCATGATATATCACTATCATCCGCTTGGAATAAATTTCTCTCGTTGAAGATTGATTATATTAACGATACAGTTCAGAATTATTGTTCGACTAAAATTAACAATTAACGACATTCAAAATACAGCCTGTTGTTTTTAGAAAAATAAGCATCCAGTAAATGGATGGCTAAACATAGTCATTATACAAATTATTATTTTCTTTTGCTTAGTGAATTTGAAACAAAACTCACCGCACATGAAATGTTATAAATTAAAATTAAACTAATTGCTTCAATCATGACTAATTTCGTTGTTTTGCAAAGACAATGTACCGCCAAAGTCACAAAATATTACAATTATTTTTTCTTCTTCTGAGAACAGTCTATGATATTTATGAAAAATTCTTTTGTTTTATCAACGCTTCTGCTTATAGCGAATAAAATCATCTCGATTTTCTACCATTTATCGATTTACTTATAAATTCTATTCAAAAACCACTAGATTTTACAACAACTGATAAAGCAAAAACAAGAAAGAATCTTATCAAAATTTAAACTATGCAATAAAATACCAGGCACGACATAACAGAAGTCTTTATTTAATTTTTAATTTTGTAAAACTATTTTACACAAAGTAAAAATTTAAAAGATATCTACTACCTATCCTTATCGTCTTGTCTAGATAAATTTTTATTATGCGCACATTTTACCTGAGAGTAAATTTTTCTCATAATATCAGTCTATTTTGAAATTAACAAAAATGTAAAATAGGTGAAACTATCATAATAAACGAGAACAATATCATCATAGGGAGATTGCAGTACGAACTTCTACTGTTATGATAGTCATGAATTTCATCTTATCTAACATATTTCTTACATTTTTCTGAGATAAAATAACAGAGAGAGAGGTTTTTCTTATTTGTATTGTTGTTGATGTTTGCTTATAGTTTTGAAAAAGACTCTTCTTTCTTTCATATATTGACATTTTTTTCTTTTCGTAATTCTGTCCGGTAACATTATTTCTCACACGTATACGAGACCAAAAACAATTATATTCTATTAAGGCTAACTATGGATTCTTCATTAGAAAGTAATGTCATAACCTGTAAGAAAAAAACCATAGATTAATTTTAATTTCTTTTTACATTCAGATTTAGATAATCAGGTTGACAAAAGATCAAATTCAAGCACATTACTGTTGAGATCGAAACCACTAGAAGCTAGTACATCAGATGAGCAAAATATAGATGATGTCTCACCTATTCGAAAAGCTAGTAATCATTCCAGTCATAGTAATTATGAAATACCTAAACAATCACGCAGTGGCGGCAATCAATCTGAGGTCAAACAAGCGAATTATACAATCGAAGAGAAACGGGTAAGTCTACGTTCTCAACAAATCGGTGACTTACAAGTTCAACGGCAAATCGCTGATAATAATAATCACTACTTAAATGCTGAGCAAAGAACTCGAGTTTCCAAACCAGTTCAACATAGAACTCGTCATGCAGCAACTCCTAAACCGCGAACCATTGCTATTGACATAAATATATCAATAGGCTATGATGGTAATATTACTCATAATCAATCAACAGTTCGGCCAAGTGATGTACGATCAAGTTCACCTATCACGAGTGCGACGACAACTATTGACAATCCGCATTTTGTTGAAATCGATATTCATGTTCCAGGACGTACAGCTCAACTTTCAACAGATGGTGTTATGAGTAATCGATTATCGAATGTATCGCACAGTTTTACGAATGAAAATCACAATTACAAATAAAAAATTTCAACTACTTTTCTTTTTTTTTATATCTAATGAGCCTTTTACAACCATGCATGTGTGTGTTTGTATTCATGATTTTATTTATCGAAACGAGAATAAACAAAACAGAATAGAACAGCTAATGAAAAGAGAAACAAGAGAAATCTTTTAGCAGCATTGTAACATGCTTATTTATTATCTTTTATTTCTATTGAAATTAACCGCTGGAGATAAAAATTGTTTTCAACAACCAAATGATATAAACTATCTATTTTTAAATGATATGTCTCAAATAAAAATTCCATTGATACCTCGTGATTGTATTCATTGTCAATCTGCATATCAAGTTGATATTCAACTCATAGACGAACAATTCGTTTTTGGCAATCGTACGATTCAACGAATAAAGATTTTTTTAAAGAATTTCGAAATTGAAGATTCATCTTATATTTGTCTTATAAATATTTGTCCTATTATTGTTGAATATGGAAGTGATACGATTTTATTAAATGTAACATCCTCATTATTTTCACATGTTTTTCTTTCATTGACATACATCAATACTTATAACCATTCAATCACATGTTCAATACAAACACGTTTTGCAATATTTTCATTGAATAAATTTTTAACATGTACAGATAAAATTTATCTTCATCCTCGATTAAATATTGAAATTTCAGCACAAATAATTATTTATGATTGTCGAGCTTATTTATTCGAAAAGAATGTCTATGAAAAAAGTATACAATTTTATCGAAAAGAATTTTCAACAAATAAACAAATACTAAAAATTAAATCTTCAAGTAAAACATGTGAATATGCATTCGAAAATATAATGCATATAAATAATATTTCCCTAATACAAACTCATGAAGTGTTGACAACAATTGATTTATATTTATTTTCTAATCCATGGAGAAAAGATATTCAAACGTTAGGAACATGTCAAACTAAAGTTATTCCGTATCGTGAAATGTTTTTTACCAATGATATTATTCATGTTCGAAATATTGTTATCGGACAAGGAAAAACTATTCAAATACAATGTAAAGATTTTTTTCCGCAATTCAAATATTTATAACCTTAGCCATAAAAGAAAGTCCTATTTTAGGTTTAGAAGATGTAATGATTCATGAATTATTTTCGGGAGAATATATCAGATAGAAATACGAAAAACTGAAAATCGAATGGTCGCTCTGACTCCCGTTTAAAGAAAACCAGTAGTTGACTAGCAATGAACTTGGACAAGTTCGATACTGAAGGTTTTCACCAAAACAAAATCTATTCCCATTGCGTAAAATTTCTAGTAAATGTTAAAGTAATACTGGAAAAGGTCAGGTTAATATGAAATTCCCTGTGATTCATCAGCCTATAGAGTTACTTTTATTTTTATTCAAAAGAAAACATTACATTGCAGTACTCTTTTTTGGTTCCCATTGTTCTACTTTTCATCTGGAGAAACCAAAAATTGCTGTTTACTTCTTTCTTTCAAACAAATACAAAGTAGCTCCTTGGAGAATTGTGAGATAGACGACCTACAATAAACTCTTAATAAAAAAAAGCATATTTTTCAACTAAAAAGATAGCCAAAATATCTGAGACAAATTATGTCATTTTACGAAAAACCTTTCTAAATGAAAAATTAAACCTTTTCAAGCATATTCATATTTAGGTCCTATCGATGGTTCTAAAGAATTTTTAAAATATGTATGGTACTATCAAAGATATCAACCAAGATATCAAATATCAAATAATCGAACTATTCTATTAAGTAATATTACTGAACAAATGCAAGGTTGGATAAATAAATTTAGAAAAATAAAATTCCATTGTCTTTCTATTGCCATTAGGTAAATATATGTGTGTTGGAGATGATGAAAATGAAAAATTAGAATTTGAAATGATATTACATGTATCAAAAAATAATTCATTCTATTTTATCACAATGTAAGAAATAGCTCGATTTTAACTTTCTAAGTATCACCGTTTTTCTTCTTCTAAATAGATTAATTCTTATTGGATGTTTGATTATACTAGCTCTTATATTAACTCTTATAATCTGTTTCATCTTGAATAAATCTTCATCATCATTTCGTATAAATGAAAAACGAAATTCCCTACTGATCCATCATGATGTTCGTCTTACAATTCAACATTCAAATGAACAACAATTAAAAGCGTCTTTATGGAATCAAGCACCTTATCATACACTTGATTATATTGATGAACAATCATTGTATCACATGACATCAAAACAATTAATAAAAATACCATCATGGTTATGGAAAAAACAACAACTTCTCCAACGATTTTCTACTCGACAACGAAATTTAAATGGACAATCACCGTCAACAGAATTATCTGCTAATATTCCACGAATGAAATCGAATAGCGATATAAAATTTCCATTTTTAGTTAAATTTCATCAAATATCTGATTCGATCAATAATAGTCTCGACGAACAACATAATAATGTTGAAATACTTAAAATATCTGTACCATTCTTAGACCAATATCCATTGGTAAAACCAGCAACGTCAATTGTTTCATTTGATAGTCAAAATGAACTTGAAGAATTTAATCAAATGACTTCAGTGTGTACGAAATGAATGAATGAACTTCGTAGTTTATATGTTCGCATCTTAGTGTTAATTGTTGATAAACAAATCCAATGCTGAAATAAAGAAAAAGAGTCGGTTTAAAGGTGTTACTTTAGGCTTATTCTCGAGATTCTTCTCAGGACAAGTAGATCTCAACAAGCGTACAAATGCTTTTTCGATAATACTGAAGTTGTTTATGTTATTTTCTAAGGAAAGAAATTCGAAGGCGTATTGTTTTTTTTTTGAATAGTCAAAAAAGTATTTCGCATTATTAGTCAAGATATTTGTAATAACGAAGTGTGTCATATTATTCACTCGTAAAATATGTCCTTGAAAACAGTTTCATTGGTTTAAGTACACCAGAGATAGAAGAACGCCCGAGCTTGGAAATCTGTATAAAAATTTAGCCAAATAAATAAATCATCATAGTATATGTCCAATCAGATAATGGTTATGTACGAACAAATGAACGAGTATGTGACATTTTCGAATTCGGAAAATCATGTCTCATTAATCCTATGTCAAATTTATTAATTAAACTTAATACATTGCACCTACGAAAATGATTCGATCAGCTATATCTAAGTCTGTTCGAAAATGATAATAATTTCTGTAAAACTTCTAAATCAACATTTTTTATTTAGATCAATAGAGAGATCAACCATTCGGAAGTCATAACAATCACGGCCGACGTACCTTTTCTCAATTATACTCCTGCAAATAAAATGATATGAGCCATTTTTTATCTTTGGTAACACTTCGTGTAAATCTCCATGTGCATTTGCTTTTTTTTTGATTATAAATCAGTCTTTACCTAATTTTCAAATTGATATTTATTTTAAACAATCATGATATTCATTATCTCTCCGCTCCGTAATAACTAATTCGACTCAATCACGTGCTTAAAATAGGAGAAAGAAAAGAAATCAAAAATTTTCTGTATTCAGAATATACATTTTCTCTATTTCTACTCTCTATATCCCGTTTGAATCCGACGGCGAAAAATCGTGTATCTATCTATACAGTATTTTTTTCCTTCGTCTACTTCTATCTATCTATCTATCTATATCAAATGATTTGTTTTCGTTCTTTTTTAAACACAGAGCAGTAGATACATAACATAACACGTTAATCGTATTCATTTCAATCATGGAATATTATAACCGTTTATTGCATTCGCCCCGAAATGAATGGCGTCAACATTCTTCATATTTTCCTCCATCACCACCTATAACAAATAATAATAATACTAATAACAGTTCATGGATTCGACCATCAACGTAAGCATACTTATTTTGTTTTAAGAGTTTTTCTATTGATTTGATTGGTGCATTTATTTCAAATAGAAAGGAAAAAAAATGAAAGATTTCTCATTGAGAGAGAAGGAGAGAGAGAGAGCATTTTTTCTTTTTGAGTCGTTTCATTTCATTTTTAACATAAACAATCTTTCACAACTCTTCCTTATCATTAAACAAACACGAAACTTACATCACACATACGAGACAAAAGTTTTCGTTTCTTCTTCTTTTGTAGATCAACATTAACAAAAGTCACTCCGAATAGTGACGATAATTCAAATTATTATCATTCTTGGTTACATACAATACCAACACCATCATCGCCAATATTAAATTCGACTAATCGTCAACGTTATCAACCACGATTTGCATCGATTAAATCTCATTCACCAAATTATTATCCATTAATGCAAGCCAATCTACAAAAAGATACGACATTTACAAAAATATTTGTCGGAGGTAAATAGAATTTTAAAGAAAAAAATTATTATGTCTATTTTTGTTGTTGTTGTTGATCCTATTAAATATTCTTTTTAGGTTTACCTTATCATACAACTGATGAAACTTTAAGAGCATTTTTTCTTAAATTTGGTGACATCGAAGAAGCTGTTGTGATCAATGATCGTAGTACAGGGAAATCTCGTGGATATGGATTTGTTAGTATTTGTTCTAAATTAATGAATAGATTTTTGATATGAACATATATTCAGGTAACAATGGTACGTAAAGAAGATGCCGAAGAGGCTGTTAAGGATCCAAATCCTACGATTGATGGTCGTCGAGCCAATGTTAATTTAGCTTATATGGGTGCAAAAAATCGTACAACAACATTACCGCGTATGATGATTCTTAAAAAAAGAAGGAACTGATTTGAATTTCTAAGGCATGATTGTGTCTTTTTAGTCGGTTATAGTGTTCTTGCACGAATGCCAACATATCAATCAACAGCTACAGCTTATCCGTATGTAATTTTATTTTATTTTTACTGGGACATTCTTTTATTAATGAGATTTTTTTTTGTCTTGTTGAGAATGAAGCCATTTGTTTGTTTTTAAACTCAATTATAACTATGATTAAAAGAGGTTTCGATTCGTCCTTGTCTTTTTGATTGAAACGAAATTAAAGTAGAGAGGAGAAAGCAATTTATGCCGATGGCATTTACATGAATAGAAGCTAATGTATGTACAATAGACGAGAGAAATGAAAGTTGGATAAACAATTGCCACCTTTTTTCTTCTTTTTTTTACTTCTTGAAATTTGAAAAGAAATCAATAGGACAATGAATAGCGGCATTCTTTTTTTCCTGTCTGTCTCTATGTCTCTATAGGCTAATGCAAAGTGTTGCCAACGGATGAACAGCAAAGTGAATTAAATGAAAAAAGGTGCTTATGAGTGTTTTTCGCGTGCTCTGACCGTGTTTCATTTTTGTTTTGCCCGTTTGCATTTTGTTTGCCGTGTGTATATAAATGTATATCTATAAAAATTGAACTGAGTGTAACGACTTACGTCTAATTCTCTTATCCCTAAAAATAATAGATGAAAAAAAAAGAATTGAAATGATCATGGAAAAAGCTCTGTTTTTTTGATGACCCGGTGTGTATTTTGTTTGTTTGTTTGTTGTTTTTGGCTCTCGTTTGTGTTTGGTTTGACTTCGATGATCTATTTTTCTTTTAGTTTTACTACAAATTTTATTATAGGAGAAAAAACGAAAAGAAATTTCTCGAAACAAAATTTATTCAATTTCGTTGTTTTTTTTTCAGGTCAAATCTGATCTATTATCCATTAGCGCAACAATCGACAATTCAACAGCCAATTTATTTAACATCAACAAATGGTGCAGCAGGAACGACATGGCCATCGAATTTATTTTCACAATTTAATCTTGCTAATTTAGCATCAACAACATCGAATAACAATGTTTCAGCAGCATTAAATCCCGGTACAGCATCACCTCAAACTGTTTATGAAGTATCGGGTGCTTTATTTGAACCATCAGCTCTTGTATCAACACCGCCATCCATCGCTGGTGGTACACAAACAACTGGACAACAATTGTATTGGCCAAGTTATAATTAACCGAAATATTTTTCTCTCTTTGTTTTGTTTTTATCTGTTTGTGTCAGTGTAACGGACTCATTTTTTTGTTTTCTTTCGTGTACAATTGAAAAAAGCCCGAAACAAATCTTTTCTTTTTTCGTCGTCGTCGTCGTCGTTTGTTTATTGTTATTTTTGTTCTTCTGCATACATTTCTGAAAGTATTATTGACTTCAGTACGTCTTTTTCTTTTTGCTGTTTTGTGTCTTTTATTTCGGACTTGGGAGATTTGCTACTTTCTCATTTAACATCGTTCTACTTCTCAAACAAAAACAAAAATTACAAAAACATATACAGAAATAAAAAGACGATTAATCAGAATTGAATAATACTATTGATAGAAAATGGAAGATCCTACTACTTCAGATAGATAGAGAAATGAATATTCGAAGACGGCAGTGACACATAACAATTTCGAATGGTCTATAAAATGTTAAGCCCCC
>OENM01000299.1:74719-102922 GCA_900239745.1 Rotaria magnacalcarata | reverse complement strand
ACAAGGTTTTCGTTGCATAAGAACACCTACCAAAATCTTCTTACAGCCGCTCAGACCGCTTAGAAACATGTTATTTGATATCAGGATGGTTTTCTAATGCTCGAACCAAAATTTGAACGATATCAATTCACGGTAACTAAGGAAAGCTCACTAAAATTAGACTATTTCTACAATGGCTTCGAGTAAACGCGCCAAAAAAAGCCTAAATATGTATCATTTTCATATAATTTATATATATTCTGAAAGAGGACACTCAGAGCTACAAGATAATGTATGTTTTGAAAAATCGAATTTTCTAACAAAACTTGACTTTCTGAGGGGGTTCCCTGTTAGACTCTAATATGTATAGAACGAAAGAGACAAGCAGTGTCACTGATGTTATGTGACAGAACGATGAAAAAGATGACCTTCATGGGAATCGAACCCATACCTTCCGCTATCCGGGCAGATGTACTACCGTTATACTAGAAAGCGCATCTAAATCATCGTCTAGCGTTAGTGTGATCCAACATTAACGCTAACATTCCCCCTTAAGATGATCTATTTCAAGAGGAATACATATGTAGTATATAGCTGACCGACAAAATATATTTTTAGAAAGGATTCATTATTCACATATTTTGTGCATGCAGAATAGAAGAAGAGATATTTATTAAATTTCGCGAATATCTTCGTGCTCATCCTGATGCTCGTGATAGATATTCTCAATTCAAAAAAAGTTTATTTACAGAGTCACATTACGTTTCGATCAAAGAGTACACACTTAAAAAGAACGCATTCATTAACGATTTCGCTCAAAAAGCTGAAGAGTGGTACCGACAACAGCAGAATTACGTTCATATTGGTTATTTTGATGACACAAAAATGGAGTGGTCATGTTGTAACGCAACGAAAAATGAAAAAACTTCGCTAAATGAATGTCACAGCTCAACATATGGCGATATCGGTTGTTATCAACCAGGATTTAGAAAGGATAATTATCATTCAGGAAGATTCTCTTTTACAGAGTATAATTTAGTTGCAGGATGGTGGACATGCTGCTCTCAAGGTATGCATTCAAATGGATGCGTTAAAATGAGATTGTTGGGAAATGGAGCAGGTTAAAACCGAACGAACTTTTCTATGCATTTAACTTAAGTATGTTGGTTTGTTCAATCTAGTTCAGGATCGAGATTGTGATAAATAGAGTGTTAACATTGTTGGTCAATGGGTGGAATCGTTAAAAAGTATTAATAAAGATCATTCGGCAAATTTTCGTGGACAAGGTATCAATGAGCGCCTATTATTAACATCAGTCGATCATACAGTTTTACACTAGTTGGGTGTATCGATAATATTACATCGAAAATTATTTTTCATAGCCATTGATGAATTAAAAGGTTCATCAGTAAACAATAAAACTACGAATTTATTACCATTAAATACAGAAATTAAAAAGAGTATTTTCCGCAATTTCAAGGTGATTTTGCTCCATTACTGTCTATTCATGAGATGGAAAGCGATACAAAATCGACCTATCAGAATGTTTCATTTTGCCAACTAACAAATCAAAGTCATCGTCACATATTATCTCGTATTTACAACTGGGTTGGAATGAATGTTACCTAGTCATTACAAAATTAAGCTTATTTTTAATGTTGTTCGTTATCGAATGTGTCTTGGACAAGTAGAAATAAATCAAAGCAGCCAATCTCAATCAGCATTTCAACCAAAATTAAATGAAGAAAATAATTCTGTAGAACGTGAGCATGTATTGCAACGTCTTGATACATTTTGACAGCAAGTATCACACAATCGAACTGTACGTATTGTTGGTATGTGGCATAGGTGTCGACGCAATATATTGCCCGATCTGTTATCAGACGGATTCGCTACACTAGGTAGGACAGATGATGGTTGGTATGGTAAAGCGGTGTATTTTACATCATCTGCAAAATATGCACCACGTTATTGTGATCAAGATGGTGGATGTTTGATAATATGTGTTACATTGCATTGTTAAACCCATTTCCTGTGGTTTCCTCTGATGCGCCTCCGAATGTTTCACCAACAAAATTTCGACTTTTTGCACGTGGTAATCATAAACAATATCAATAGCATGGCATTCCTGTTTCACCAGTATGTGACGAAAACACCATGGATTATCGACTACCATGCACTGGCACCGATGAAGCAATCTACGATGAACTAGTCGCATTCCAAGCAGCTACTATTCTACCACAAATTGTCATACATTTCAAACGAAGTTACATTTAAACAACTGTAAAAAAATCATTCCGAAAAAAATTCTCCATATATTTTTTACTTTTTTGCAATCTACAATAAGTTCAAATAAAAATCCACGCTTCCTATTGACATGTTTTAATTAATAATGAAATGTTTACTTAACAACAATACTTATCATCAGGAAAAATGTTGCTACTGTGATATTTCTCTGTGAGAGTATGTGGATATGGATCAGAATAAACTGATGTGCATATGTACATTCTGAAGTAAGAAGATATCAAAGGTCAAATCCGAGAAAGTAGGAATGGCATTAGAATGACCCAGGTCGAACATTCCGGTCCCCGGATCCCGTAGGATACTCCAGGGAATACACGGGAAAGTCGCCATATCCTGCAGGAAAACACGGGAAATCGCTGGAACATGGAAGCAGTATTCCGGTCAAAAATACAGCCGAACTTTTCCGGCGAATTCCTGCCAAGTTCCGGTGCTTTCCGCCAGGAATTGATCGGAAATCACCGGAAAAATTTCCAACCGGAATACTGCTTCCACAAAATCAACGAAACTACTCGGAACCGGCCGTTTCCAGGCTGGACTGTTCGACTTGGGCGAGAGAACGATAGAAGAGCGAAGAAGAAACAGCAGAAAATAAAATGTCGACCATATGAAAATAGCGAAAAGTATATTTTCCATAATTTAAAAAAAAATTAAATTTCATTAAGTAGTATTTTATTCCTTTATTTTCTTGTACGAGTATTATCTATTTTTAGTGACTAGCGCTTTTCATCAATAGTATTATCGGAGAATCTAGCTAAAGAAATGAGCACGAAGAAAGAAAAAATATATATATAGATAAAGTAAAGGTACGTCATGTCTTGTGTTCCTTTTTCTGTACATGTCACTTGTTGTTAATTTAGTATAATTTTTGAGGTCATCTAATAGCACCAGCGTGCCTTTTGCCATCGCTGATAACGGCAATTCTCTGCCAGTTTTAAACAATTTTTTATATCGAGTAAAAAATGAAACAGTATTAAAAAATACTGGATTTGCGAAAGAAATGAATACAAAATGTATATACATATACGAATATACAGAAAGCTTTTTTGAAATCGATGCCCATCAATTACTAATTAGATGACTTCTCACTCATCATAGTCAAACGAAAGAAATAAACTTTTACATAAAGAAATATTTTCTTTTTATTTATTTTATAACTAATTGTGCTTCATTCATTTCATTTTTTTAGTGTACTAAAAATTTGATCAGAAAATAAAAAAATCTTCATCTTAGTAGTCTAAAAATATTAAAATAATTTTTTTCGGCATTTTATGTTTCGTTATAAATGCTTTCGCTATTTTTTCCATTCGACATTTTTTCCTTCGACATTATTTCTTTCGCTCGTTTTGATACATACCGAAAATAGAGTTATTGACTTTCGTAACAGTTATATTATGAGATGATCTAGAATATTTATTTACGAAAGAAAATTGTATAAAATATGAACATTTGGTCTGCGACAAATTCATGCGAACTTCGGTGTTTTTTTTTTTTGATGATTATTTATTTAGTTTTAACCATCAGTGTCAATACTTGAGCAATGAGTAATTGCATAATTCAAACGTTCGTACATGATTTCAACTGTTGAATATGATGGTAAGTGAAGAACAAATGAACATGTATGTGATCCTAAAACGAGAGCAATATTTATTCATCTAATCCATGTTAATGATATTCAACTAAATTATACTCCACAACAGATTGACATTCACATGTTCACAAGTAACTTACGTGGAAGCATTCTATCGGCCTCACATTGATTTCTCATCAATAAGTTGATCGAAAAATTTTCTGTAAAATATTCATCTCGGCTCGGCAATGTATTTCGTCCCCAGACGAATTTCAAGAATAATTTCTTCTGTTCTTCATTGAACATTTCACTTAAAACTTTCCAGAATCGTTGAACACATTGCGCTTCTGAATTGGAATAATTACATTTAGTATTCCGTTTCAATAATTCAATGTCGATTTGACCTTTTCCACAGACAGCTTCTTCCAATTCACTACTTGTAAGTAAAGTCATAAAATCATTAGGTACAACACTGCACAATCCTTGACGAATATAATCAATTTGTCGACGAAATTCAGTCAGACGATAATCACGATAGCGCATACAATATTCTTTGAAATTATCTGCTGTTATTGGAATATCTTTACCGCCGGGAATCAGCTCATATGTGTGTCCAGATGAACTAACAATATCAAAGCGAAATTCACTCATAACACTGCTAAATAAATAATTCGTATCACTGCCAACATCGATGAATTGATATTTCTCTAGATTTTTTTCCATTTCTTTAATAATGGCAAAACTTTGTATATCAATGGCTTCAATATCATTCATAGTTATGGGCTCATCCACTAATTGTTTCCATAATAAATTAGGAAATTTCAAATCTAGATAATGTTTTCGTCGTATTGCCATACCCATCAATTGTCCAATAAATCGATATTGTTTTTTGATTGTCGCTGGAATCGATTGATTCGGTGGAAATACATTTGGAATCCATCGATCACCATTCAAACCACTACCGGTTCGACCATTTGGACATAAAATAAATAATGGCAATCGTGTACTACATATATCTGCGCACATACTAGTGATGGAATCACGATAGGGTCCACCTTGATCGCTACTATGCATACCAACGTATTGTGCACGCCAAAGTCGTTCATTTTTACTTCGAAATAGCAGATGAGCATTGGTATGTAGTTGTTCATAACCTTGATGGAACATACTATGCCGACCATCGTCATCAATAGAACTGGCTAGTACAAAATCGAACTGAACTGTAGGGAAATTATTGTAGTGAGTTGTTTTTGTTTTTAATAACGAGTATTCAAGCCAAGCCATTCTTTTTCTATTGGATAAATAATTTTTCGCCAATCGAATTTTATCTGTAACAATACTTTTTTTCGGAGCTAAACTTAAATCAAGTAGTGGCAAAAGTTTTTCGACAAAAATCTCTAGTAGATGAAAGAGTTTCGCACGATTCTGTATGTAATATGATGAAATGTGAGATAAGGCTGGATATAGTTCCGAATATACTGAATTTGACATATAAGTAATTGCTAGACTATGCAGAAATTCACCGAAAGAATGTTCAATGAGTGCATCATTGTTCATTAGGCTAATCAATTGTAGATCGGATGTATCATCAAAACACGAGTTTAAAGTTACGATATCATCTGGACAAAATTGAAGATCATCATCTAAAATATCGAATGATTGTATCAACAATGATTCAGGATAGGGCGTTTTCTTGGTTTTATCCATTAGTGCATTCACAATATCGATGACCATCCATAGGTCTTGAAAGTTTTGCGGAAATTCAGATAATTTGAATTCAAATTGCTTTTTTAAATTATTTGTTATGCCAAGTTGACGTTTGTTTTTCGTCAAATCTAGAAACACGAAATCCATAATAGTGCTTCGTAATGTTTTCATCGTTCGATTGTCCATAGATGATTCATCGGATAGTAGTACAATTAATAATTGTGTTATAAAATCTTGTATTCGTTTATTTAAACTGAAATTTTCATTGGCTTGCATTAAACTAGAAAATATTACAAATTGTATATCGACATTCATGAAAGTCTGTCTATTCTAAAAAAACCTCATTTCGAATTTGTTCTAGTCATGAAATACGAGTAAACACAATTGATGTTAGAAAGTAATTATTGTCTTATTGAATGTTCTACTTACGTAACAAATAGTTGGAGAATAAAACTTTTCGATTTATGCTTTGGAAACAGTAGGAATAAATTGAACATCACGTTGATCAATGATTCAGAAAAGACAATCGATATAGTCGCATCCATTTGTTCATGTTCTATCGTTAATTTATCGGTTACTAATTCTGCAAATAGGTTTAACATTTTCAGAGTAAAATTCAAATTTGGTTCTTCGCTTTTTGTTCGCTCGTAGATCATTGCCGATATGTCATCTGACTCGTCCATCGATGACGAAAGTTTCAATAAATATAGAATTGATCGTACAATCATATCCTTTTGCAAATAATAAAATAAGGGAACTTTGCTCGATAGAGCTTCATTAGTATTTACAATTAATTGTTTCATTTCATTTTTTAGAATAGATTTTACTAAAGAACTGACAGTATGCACGCTATCATCGAAACGTATACTAGCGTACGTATAATGATTGTCTATCGATCGTAATAATTTTACAATAAATGGATAATCACCTAATTTCTCCAGTGGGAATCCATGTGATGATCTACTCATTGACCCGAATTTTAATATATTCAAAATTATTTCACGCGCATAAATCGATATGAGTCCATTTTCACAAGCAATACGAGAATCAGAATATTCTTTGTAGGAAATATTCTTATGTGAATATTGAATAGATTTTTCAATTTTCGTTCGTTGATCACAAAGTCCTGTTGCTGCTATTGTTTGTTCATGTTTCGATTTACTGTAATCGAATAGTTGATACGTATCATCCATGCTCTCCGTCTTGCTGGATTTATCTTGAATCCATTCAGTAAAACCATAATTTGAACCAAATTTATTGATTGTGCGTCGAAACCATTTATTTTCTGTTTGATCTGTACTTACATCACCTTCGTCGATTTCTTTTTCAACAATGCAAGATGTCGATGCTTGTAAATCATTCCAATTAGTTAGCACAAGTTCACCAATAGCTGTCACCTGATCGTCCGTGTCAGCTAATGAATTATCGATTAAATATTCTAATTTTTCGCGATCTATCGAAGAACCTAATGTTGATAGAATATTTAAAATGCACTTTTTTCGCTTTTGTTCATCTTTCTTTACCAATTCGTTGTTATTCTCACGAATGATGGCATCAATTAATTGAATATTACTTGTTTTATATTCGTTCATAACGGACTTTATCCAGTCGTATTTATATCCTATATCAATTAGATTTGTTGAGATTTCTGAATAGGGAGGCGCAACTAACGATTCTAAAGAATAGTTTGGTGATTTCAATATTTCATCGATCTCAAGAGTTACTATTGATCGATTAAAATATGTAATTGATTTACATTCAATACGCAGCGTATCTTCAAATGTTTTGTTCTGCCGTAAACTAACTTCTCTAAAGAGATGAAATTGATTTGGACTCATAGCCAATGAATCATCAGTGATTTCGATCAAAAATAGTAATAATCCATCGACATATGATCTGATAAATTTATTATCTACACTAATGACTAAACGCATCCATTGATTCAAGCTTAGTGTTGATTCACTTTCGTTACTGCTATCTGCCGTTGAAACACAAAGTTTACCTTCGGACGAGATAAATATTTCTGTTGCAGGATTCAATAAAACTAATGTTAATTGTTCTCTTCTACTGGGAAAATCGGGTATGGAAATGTCAAGAACGATTGTATAATTTTTCCATGTACTAGCTGATTTTTTTGCAACGAGATAACTTTTATGTCCGTATAATTGCACAACTGATTCGTTTGTTTCAGCTATTGATTTAAAATATTTCGATTCATCGTTGTCGGCTTGCACTTGTTTTTGTGTCCATAATGTCTCATCAAACGGCTCGTTCATGGGGACTAGAAATTTATTTTGAAATTCTTGTTGATTTTTCATGAATGTAAATCTGTTCGCTTGTAAACGATACTCGTTCACTTGTGTATAATCCATGGCTACATAAAAAACACCGCTAGTAAAAAGGCGCCGAACACGATCTTCTGAAAGTGCATATTTCCAAACGGCGAAATTTTTTATTCCAGCATTCATATTAGGCAGAAAATGAAAATTGAATTTGGTCATTGTTGCATTATCGAATGCATCGTCAGTGATTTGACAATTGTTATTGATAAAGATTTTAATTTGCCGTTCTTTGGTATCAATTAAAATTACAGTTCGTATTGATTCATCCTTTTTACTGAATGGTATTTGTACGGAATATTCTTTAGTTTCTTGTAATTTAAATAGCGGAATATCAAGATTACCATTTGAAGCGCATCTATTCGCGTTTAAAATTCGAAAATCAAAACTAATCGTTAATGATGAAGTTGAATTATCGACAATAGAAAACGGAAAACCATCACCATCTTCATTCAATAAAAGTTGATTATCACTGATCGGTAACTTAGTTTCAATATGCTGTTCATTGATAAAATCACGTAGAAGACCGGTGGATGATCTCCTACGTGGCGTATAAATAAATTCTTGAACATCGTCACCTACCAAATACGCGCTGTATGGATAAGCAACAAGCGATTCTGTTTTATGAATCAATTTTGGCATTAATATTGGTTTGTAACCTTCGGGTAAGGGACATTCAATCATATCTTCTGGACTAAATATAAATTCACAACTTTGTTCTCCGTCGTAACGTGCTTGTATAGTAACACCGGGAAAATACGTTGTATTCGGTCCATTTGGTAAAAGATTACATTTAATTGTTGTCGATGCAATATTTGATTGATGTTCAAATACTGTACCTAAGAATTTACCATTCAGCCAATATTTAATTCGTGTATTTTCACCATCGATTTCGATTCCACATCCGCAAACATCGTTTACTGTCCACTGAATATGTTGTGGCAAAAATTGAAACTCTTGATTATTATACAGAGTCCCACGTGATCCATCAAATGACCATGAATATGTATCATCACCAATACCCTGTCCTTCGCCACTCTCGGGTGCAAATCCAGCTGTCGCCCATCCCATTTGAACAAGACCAGCCGTTGATAATCTAATGCAATAGTACCAATTACCGTGACTTAACTGTAAATTTTCAACTATAAACGAAGGAAAGGCACCATGTTGATTTTGAGAAGTCATATGAATTCGGCCTTTAAATCGGTGGTTAGTGCCACATTCTTCGATTACATCTAGATCAGCTATATTGTTTGGAAATGGAACAATTGAAATGTCATCGTTACCATTGCGACCCTTTTTATATAGTTCTATTTCAAATTTCGATGCAAATGGCTTCCACTTATTATATACTCGAGTCTTTTTGTGAACACCTGACGATGAATCAATTTGAGTATTTTCTATTATTGCATTTTCAGAACTATTATTAATAATTTGTTTCAACCGTTCACATCGATCTAAACTAAAACAATATTGTTCCAAATGTGATCTATTAAATAGAAGTAGATCAGCCGGCTTAATTTGATTTTCACTCAATGAATCAGCCATGGACAATTGAGCAACCAATGAAGCGTATGGTTTTTCCATGAAAATATCAATTATTTGATTGTTAGTTAAAATCCAATAGAGCGCCGTGATAGAATAACGTTTAAGTTGTAAAAGACGTAACGAATCAGTTGATGATGTATCAAGTTGTATGATGTAACCTAACGTATCGAGAATTGAATTTATATCTGTATTTGACTCACAAGTATTTGAAAAGGCGAATAATTTCGCTGCAGATACATCTAATTTAACTTGCAATTTATCAATTTTAACCCATTCAGTTTTATCTTCTTCTAGATATTGAATAAAATATGATGCTGAGTCAGCTGCAACAAGATCACGCGCGTTTGTATCGATATCAATGATGATACCCAATTCGTACTCATTATTTTCATCATCAATATAGATTTCCACAATTGAACCTAATCCATACGGTTGAATGTATCCACCTAAGATAAATAATGACGCCAATAAATAGTTCCATTGTTTTGTGCTTATGGTTTCGAGTGATTTCCAGTCGATAGTAGTCGAACTGGATGTGATACTATCGAATACTAGTTGTCTTGCCATCATTTGCCAAGGAGATTTGTACGACATGATTGTACGATAAATGTAGATTAGTTCAGTCAACGTTTCGGATGTCACCGTTTGTGAAGTGTAACTATCACCGATAGAAAATAGAAATTCATTTAATAGTATGCGGATCTTTGAACTTGTTGATTCATTTGTAGTTTCAGGTAGTAATGGAAGTAAATCGCGTAAGATTTTTAATGCAAGTAAAATTGTTGCTTGATTTTGACTATTTCGATAAACGTATAGGAGTTCTTCAATGAAATCAATAGTTCCACACACCGTTCGAACGTGTTCATACAAGTGAACACATCGAAGCAAAAGACTCAACCACTGATTTGTGCAAAGTTCAATTTCAAATTTCGATGATAAACTCTTGGAATAGTCTGCTGTTTTCTCTTTCGTTGTTGCATGAATAAACCAACCAATAGAAACATTTTTCAAAGAATGATATCTACATTCTACTGAATCTGCAATAGTTTCTTGTGTATCATTTGATAACGTTTGTTTCAATTGTCTCAAGCCTTTCAAGTCGCTTAGAACCAGTGTTTTAAATAGAAAATTTTCTTCTCCTATTAGTTCTTCATTTATCTTTCGATTCGATTCTTCAATTTGCACATTTCTACATACCTCTAAGACATAAAGTCGAAACCAATTATATCCGATTAGTTTCGTATGAATTGAAACAGGACGATTTTTCTCGTCGACAAAACTAACATAAGTTTTAAATAATATTTCAACGAATTGATGACGCCGTAGAAGATAAATGTCGCCTGCCGTGTGTGAAACATTCAATAAATTGAACATATTTTGTTCGCCTATTTTTGATTGTAGAACTAGAGATAAAATGTTTTTGCCAATTGAATAATAGTTATTTCGAATTTCTTCTTTCAATTCATCATTGGTTACTTGAATATTTTCTAAATAGAACCAATTGACTTCAGATTTTCTTAGATATGGTGAAAATATAGATAGAATTATTGACGTTCGCTTGTTATCTTCGCTTGTTAATGTTTTCTGTATGAATGTATTTATAAATCGATATGTCATCAATCGAGTTATTGCCCGTTCGTATTGTTTGATAATGCATTGAGCAAGTTCATCACATTCCGATTTTGTTTTTTCACTGGCGATCGATATCATCTTTTCATGACGATGGCTACAAACAAAACTATGGATTTCTTTATTTAAAATACTTTCGATATCTTGATTTTGTTCAACGGCTCGTCTTTTAGCTAGCATCATTTTTTTAAATCGAATACACGCATGTAGCGTATGTCTTAGTATTGTAAATATATGCTTGGCTGTTTTCCATCGTGAACTTTCTTTCGCTAACGCGACAGCAGGTTTTTGTTCTACATCTATCATGGATTTTGTATTTGATCTTATTTGTGATAAATCATCTTGAATTATGGGAATGAAATTGCTTTCTTTCACAATTGACAGTAGAAATAATGTTTTCATTTTGATTTGTTTATATAGTGCATCGCAATCGCCATCTTGTGCTTTCGTAGTGATAAATAATGTTTGAATTTGACACGCATATTCAAATAGAGATATGAGTTTATGATGTGGTCTTCTATCATCTGTTCGAGATAGTTCCAATTTGGCTATATTAACTCGACGATAGTGTTTAAGATACACAGCGAAGAGAGCGGCGCATGCACCATTTACTTGTTCTTCGATTGATTTGAGTAAGTGCGGTTGATTTTTAACATAGATTTTTATTTTTTTAATCAGTTCCGCACCTTGGCAGGTGTTTTCATGTACCGTCATTAAAAAATCATGATCGGACGATAGCAGCTGATTTTGATTCGCCCATGAAATCTTGCTGTAAACAGCAAGATTGGATTCATATAAGCTCGATAGATATTTGTTATTGTCGATTGCTGTTTTCTCGCATCCACCAGTCAACAAAGATAATTTCAATTCGTCAACATGTTCTCTTTCCAATAAATTCTGTTCGGAGCCAGTAATCAGCACATTACTCATTTTCCCCATCAGCCAATAGAGACCGTGTAGAGTGTTTTCTTCATTGTTTACGCTCTGTATCAGTAAATAGTCTGCTAATAATGGTAAAATCGATGTGAACATTGGTTGAACTGTAGTAAAACTGAAAATTTCTGTTTGCGTCATTAAACACAAACCAACAAAGATTTGATTCATTAAGTCATTTGATCTTGACATTCTGTTCAAATGATTTCTCAATATATAGGTGATATGCTGAGCGAAAAACAATGCCGAACGCTTGTCAATGGATAGTTCAAATTCGTCCAATTTGTTATTATCCGTCGCTTGATTTTGAATTTTTTTCATTCTAGAAGGTGGTACTAAGCGAACTAGAAAAAATTGTTGAAATGACATAAGCACTTGTTGTATCTGTTGATTTTGTTCGTCATTGTATATACTCGTTGGATTGAAAAACAGATCGATGAAAGAATACAATACGGTTGACAATTCACTATTTTCCGGTGTATTATCACGAGACGAAATTTCGACCCAATTGCATAGTGTGACTGTTCTATTTAATTCAGTGATGAATTGTTCGACCAATATGGGATGCTTATTTTCAATAATATATTTATGAATAAACGATAGATTTTCTGTAAATGATGTTGCTTTTAAATGCATTACGTAAATCAGCGCTTTTGATGCTTCTTTACACATTATTGCTCGTTCCGATTTCTGATCATCACAAGCTAATTGCAATAATATATCAGACCATTTGCTTAATTCATCATTATTTACAAATGTACTTAAATCAATATTATCCGCATTTTCGTTGGAAATGTCTTGAGTCACTTTTATTAGTTCATCTTCTGTTGTTGCCAATAATTCTCGTTCAATAGTTGATTTCATGCTAGATAGAAATCTTAAATGAGTTTTAAATAATCTAACACAAACAGTCAGAATATGATTTAGGACTGGTTTGGGATTTTCTGCCATAATTGCAGTTAATCGTGCTAGAATATAAAACAATTGTTTGAATGTATTCGGATGAAATTCAAATGAAATTGAACTATGCATTGTACCATGTTGGTATTGCTTGTTTAAATTGATTTCATTGTAGATGTCAACATATGCCAGAATAATCGATGAAATAAATTCACTAGTAAATATTGTATCATCTATTTCTGCTAATTTTGCATTAGGAAATACTCCATTTAACTTTAAATAATCCAATGAAATCAGTGATAGTTCGTCTAGGAATATTTTTTTATACTACAATTCTTGTTTGCTTTTAACTTATGACTGTTACCACTAATTTTATTCTCTTACATTGCCGAGTTAATTCTCGCATAATGAAAGGCTAGGCTGACAACCAGAGTTTCTATTCTTTTCTCTGTGCATAGATTCTGAAAGTTTGGCAAAAGGACATTTTTTCATAAACTTCGATTTAACTTTAGACCAAATCGATCTTTTGAAACGTGAGAATTTAAGAAACATAAAGATTAAGATGTCTTATCAAAAGAAAGATATGATCCTATATTTCGAACAAAAATGATAAACAAACCTGTTGTTGACTTCGCTATTGTCTTGCTTTGTTCAAATTGATTGATAGTTTCTGTAAGTTGGTTGTTCATTTTTGTGATTAAATCTCGAACATTATAAATGTCAGTAGAATTGAATATCAATCTACTGATGATAGGGAGCAAATCTTTGAATGATCCGTGTGCAATCGAAAACGTTAATAAAATTTGTACAGCTGGTCTTGTTAAAGCGTGATCTTCTGACATAGACAGTTCATTTATATAACTTATCAACGGTGCCAATGATTTAGACATCAAGCTGTTGGCGTTTGACGATAGTTCATCTGATGATAAATTTCTAATGGGGATTTGCTCGACCAACGGACTAGCTGATGTAATTATTTGTGTAGCAATCGATGGATCGATGCGCTCTTGGGCTTTGATTGAAACTAGCAATAATGATGCCAACAAGTTTATTGCAAAACAAGAAAATGGTTGAACTTCGTTTGCTTCTATGTGTTGCATTTCATTAGCTACTGTAGATTTCTCAATAGTACCAATTGATGTAGCAGTCTCAACGAGTGAGGTATTTTTCTCCCTGATTGTTTTCTTGAAATGCTTTTGTAATTCTTGTTGTTTATCAACAATATTTTTTAGTCCTTGAAGTTCACTTCGATAACGATCAATAATAGGTACGAAGCAAGTCTCCATGAGGATTTTATTAATTTCAGCATTGATCTCTACCAATTTATTCGCTTTGCTCAGTGATAAAAGGTAATTTTGAATTTGTTTTATCAATAATTTTTCCGAACTCAAAATTTGATTTGTTGTTGTATCGGCAAGTGTTTTCATCGATACAAATGGACTGATATTTTCTTGACCATTACCAGCTATAATCGCATCCGGCGCAAGCTTCGTTCCATCTTTACTAGCCCAATCAACAAGTTTCAAATTCACATTTGACAAATGCTGACCCATTTTTTCACCTACAAAAGAATTAACTTGAGTCCAAGCTCAAACTTCCAGGATTTTATATACTAAAATTTATAAAACATAATCAGCATAAGTTAAATCCATACTTTCCGTGTCGATTACTCATCAATCGATAATTTGATATGGCAAAGAACTGTGATCAGTCCCAATGTATTGCAAAATTATGCCAATGTAACTTCCTTAGCAAAAACCAAACTATACCCACGTTTCCCCTAGGCATTGATTTTTTGTTTTAAAAAACATTTAAACGAATCCAATAAAAAATACCAAGCGAACAAACCTGCAGACACTAAATGAATAACGTGAGCGAAAGAAAAAATACGCGAATTTACGTTTGTGCGTCATAGTCTCTTTCGCATCATAACAAAAACAAAACACACTCACACGCATACACACATGGATTTCAGCTACCATTTTTCTGTTCTTTATTTTTGCTTTTAACGTCTTCTATCGCCAGTTCTGTTTTTTCGTTTCTTGTCTAAGATAATATTATCAAACTCATACTCATTCAATCAAACTATTTCAAGAAATCGGACAACCGCCTTCATACCGCGCATGCAATATACTAGTGCTAGGAATTGCCAACATTCATTTTCTCGCTGCTGTTTTATTGAAGTAAGGATAATACGAGATGGCTTATGATCAGATTACATACAGTATGTAAAAAAGACTATTCGGACACCCTACTGTAGCTACGAATTTTGTTGAGTGAATTTCTGAGTGAAGGAAATATATTTTTTAAACTGTGATCCGATAGGTCATCATTTCTACTTTCTATTGCATAGAAAATAATTTTCCATAATGTAGTTTTCATAAGGTTTTTCAAGAAGCACTCGATTTTTCCAACAAAAAAATTATTCGGACACTTGTATTTTTTTCTTTATCACAGTTCTGTTTTACATTGAAACATTTCAAATTACATATCATCTGATAGAACAAACATTTCTCTACACGCTGGTATGTATACAAATTTTAAAAGATGTTGAGATCATGCCGGAAGCACCATAGGTTTTACAAAAATACATCGTATTTTTGCTTCACAAAAATGAAAACCCAACTCAAAACATATCATCTGAAAGAGAAAAAACACTGATTCCAAATATGTCTTTTATTTTTCAAAATTTTGAAATATTAAACGTAATAATCACTTATTACGATTAATATTTTCTTCAGCTCCTCTAATATTCTCAACTTTTAGACCGCTAAATTGAAGTACAAAAGTATTTGAATGATTCAAACCTGTAGAAAATTAAATTCTCTACAAGATGATATGCTTGTATGCCGGATAGCTATTTTCCTTAGACATGATGTGCACCTATTCATTCACGTTCAATTTTGCTCAGCTTCATCCTTCGCTATCATCGCATATATTACATAGAGACAGCAACAGAATGAAAAAAAATTGTTTTTCTTTCTTCTCAATAAATTATATGTCTATGGATAGGGTGTCGGTGTGGGTATGGATGTGTAGTTCTCTTGTACACCCACACCCATCACTAAAAAAGATATAGTTGATCATCAAATCTATAATTAATACAATAACAGGAGACAGTGGGTGTGTGGATGTGGATGTCTGAGTGTGAGTGAGTGAAAGAATTCCCAAGCTCAGACTCATACCATCAGGTGCTTTTTTATTTTGAATCTGATCGTGACGAAATTAGTGTCGAAAGCTCAAAAATAAAAATGAAAAGCTTCATATCCATTGTTTTATTGTATCTTTCGTTTTGTAAAAATCGCTATTTTAATTCGAAATTACAAACACCAAGTTGATCATGTGTTGGAGCCAAATTTCATCGAATGTATAAAAATACACTCCTTAGTGTGGGTGCAGGTGTGATAGAAAAAGAGGCGCCCACACCCATCGTTTGGAGGATGTCTTGGGTGTTGTCTTCGATCAATTAATATGACTAATATTCCATTGAAATTAATTGCTTTGAAAGAAACTCATTGAGATCAATTAAAATATCTAACCATTGGACGGTAGTTTCCTTTTGCTTCGGCGCAATGAGAACAATTCGTTACTCTTTTCGATGCAGAGAAATTTCAAATGTTAGACGATCGTATAGGCTGTCCCGATTGTGTAGATGGTGGCGCAGAATGGATTGAAGTTAATTGGCCAAAAAAAAGTAAACGTGCGACATTCGAATATGGAAAACCAGTGAATGATATTGAAGACTGCATTAAAAGCTTGCGTCTTCTTCAAGAATAGTACCAGAAAATTTTGTGAAATAAAAATCAAATAAAGGATCATGAAATTGCTTCAAATACGAGGAGTTCATATTGACATGTTACATAATTCAATTCTCCAATTCTTATATCTATATAGAGAGGTTGTTAGACATGAGCGAGAAGGTTTTACAGTCGAAAATGAATATTTCTGCTTGTTGATAGTCGCTAAATGTAGCAGCCAAGTATCTTGAATTCCTTCTGCAGTTTGGACAAAGAGTTCTCTCGAAGTAAATTTTGTACTACAACTCTGATACAAAATGATGGGCTAAATTTATATTTAAGAGAATCATAAAATTATTTTTCTTCATATCAGATATCGAACCCATGTTGCGAATACCGGATCATTTTTTGCGGTAAACCGCGGTATTTATCCGTTCTGCGGTAATGGGAGCCGGTAACCGGACCGGTAAAACCGCGGTAAACCGGTGGTTTTTTGTGCATGTTTATCACATGTAAAAGTAAAAAAAAGGACCTTCAAAATAGTTTAATTGATGATTTGGAAGACTTTTTCTGTCAAAAATTATAGACGAACCGGTTAACCGCTTTTTTTAGCGGTAACCGCGGTATTAATCAAAACCGACGGTTTACCGCGGTAAATACCGAATCATTTTTTGCAGTAAACCGCGTTTTTTTTTCCTTCCTGCGGTAATGGGAGCCGGTAACCGGATCGGTAAAACCGCGGTTAACCGCCAATTTTCATCCGGTTTTTATTACATGGGAAAGCAAGACTTTCAGGTACAGTGTTTGAGAACGCATTCATAGTATGTTTTTATGATAACACGAATATGACTTGGATATCGTTTCGAATGAATCCTATTAAGAAATGGTTGAGGATACACAGGTCGAACAGTACGGTCCGTATACGGACATTGACGGTTACTTTGCNAATATTTTACGGGCGAAAGTTTGCCGTAATATCTGGCGCAGTAATACGAACCGTATTATCATGAGAGTACGGCGCACAAACACCCGTAAACCATGAAAATTCAGTCCCGTTTACGGTGCCGTATTACTGCGCCAGGTATTACGGGCAAATACGGCCTATTTACTGCCGTAAATATACCGTTTTGACATCGTTTACCATCGATAAACAGACTGTAAACGAGTCCGTTTTGATCAACCTGGGTAGGGATGCACCAACTCCAATTCGAGTCCATTCAATTCCTAAGATTAATCGGAATTGATTGGAATTGGAATTGGAATTGGTTAGAATTGATATGGAATCGGTCTGAAATCGGTGTAGAATTGGCTCTAAATGTGTGTAAAATTAACTGAAATGGATGGTACAATTGATTATTCTTGACTCGCAAGTGCTTGAATGTCTCAAAAATAAAATAAAGAGAATGGGACGCATAAGACCTTAAATCTGAAAATTGAGATTTTTATGTTCGGCAACGTTTTTTCTACCGAAAATTCACCTGGGGTACCCCTCAGAGTTCAGTCCAATAATAAAAATGACTTTTTTCTTAGCATTCAGGCACGTAATTTTTTTCTATATTACTAAGCATTTTACATGCTCCACAGTTAATATACTGCTGTCCAAGTTGCTTTCTGATTAGTTTCAGTTTTTGACTGAACTCTGAGGGGTACCCCAGGTGAACTTTCGGTAGAAAAAAACATTACCGAAAGTATTTAAAATATACATTGTTCGAGTCAGTTGTTTGCACTGATTCCAAATATGTTATTAATTGTGACTCGAGTTGTAGCTTTTATCATAAAAATCTCGATTTGCAGATTTAAGGCCTTATGCGTCCCATTCTCTTTATTTTACTTTTGAGACATTCAAGCACTTGCGAGTCAAGAATAATCAATTGTACCATCCATGTCAGTTAATTTTACACTCATTCAGAGCCAATTCTACACCGATTTCAGACCAATTCCATATCAATTCCAACTAATTTCAAGTCAAGAATTGGAATTTGTGCATCCCTAGTTGAGGACGTTGGTGGATATGATCAGCGATGAGTAAATGTAGGTTAATGTTCAATTATGCACACTGAAACAATTCTTTAGCAAAGTGCACTTTTGAGTTCGAAAGCGTTTTCATTGGAAGTAGCCAATAATCCTCTTCTTTGCCGGATACGCTCATAGTTATTGCAACTCTTAATAATAAGAATAATCATTTGTCATAGCTATTATTTGCAAGCAGACTTCCGTTCGACCTAATCATACAAAAGATTTTCTACATGGGCAGAGCGTAAAATTTGTAGGAATTCACTTCAATAATGATTAGTTTTCATATCGGTTATTATTCAATAGTTATTAACTCCGACTTCCAAGTACATGTCTTCTGTATTAAATTGGTTACATATGATAATTGAAATCATTCTGTTTTCCTCCGCTACAATATTTTTACGCATTGCATGAATCTACAATGATCAATAGTTTTATGATACCCTTTGAATGTGTTTTAGGAGCATCATAAAAGCAATTTTCAAAAATACTTTTTACAATAATAGTTGCAAGTATTGTTTTAGTATATTTTATTGACAACCGGCCAAAGGCTTTTTCAGAAGGATATTCCCGTCAGATAGGGAAATTAAAATAACCCAAGCATGTAATATTATTCACATATCTTTTTGCATGCAGAAAAATAAAGAAGACATAATTGAAATCATGATTCAGAATATAAAAATTGGAAGGGACAGGAAAAGTCTTATGTAATTATATAGTGTGTATGATGGCAACTTAGGTCGAGTTTTGGACATCATCCAGTGCGAGATATTTTGCTACATCGTGTGAAAAGTGTCGAAAGTCGCGTAAGCCAATCTGATACGACCCAAAGACCATTAAAACGTTTCGATGCGACCGTTTTAGCATTTTCACTGTTGCATTGCTTTGTTGAATAGTTTCTTCTGACGGTTTTCATGCAGTATCCTTGATTTGTATACAGAGAACGGTGTCATTGTTTTTATTCGTCGCATCTATTAAATGCACTGTAAAATCATGACTTCAATTTGTTTCAAACACAACAAAGTCATGCTGAAGTCTTGCATCGTGATGGTAAAACCAAATAATGACCATATGGTCTTTAAATTGACCTGAGTAACGATAACGTGTTACTTTTTTTCCATTCAGTTGGACATTCAAGTAGCAACCGAAGCCAGAAGCCGCTGAAATGGGACTGACTGAACCAGCACCGTACTCGGTGGCACTTGAAGGTTTTTCCGAAAGACTTTGTTGAATCGTAGTTGTAAAGGAGGCATAATCATCATTGTCCACCACATCACCATCGTCGCTGAATTGTTGTGGCCACAACGTGGTACAGTATGAATATCGGTAGCCTTTGGCGTAAAAAATGAAGAATTGTGTGCAAACAAATAGATGCAAAAAATAAATCACTGTTGTAGAAATCCATGTTCAAAAAACAAATTCATGGGGTAAAGTTAAAATAGCAAACATCTTTATAGAACGGAAGATATGCAAGCTGTTCACTCGCTTTAAGATATTTCTTTAGCATGATGCATGAAAGAGTAATCGAGAAAAACACTTTTTAATGAAAAGCATGGCACTGCAGTGGGCATTTTGACTCTGAGTATAGATTTAAGCGTACCACACAGCTCCCATGCTAGTTATTTGTTAAGATTTTCATCAACAACTCTTCAATAATCCATCGCAAATTGATTGCCTATTACTCATTAATTCTTTCAATCCAAACCAAATATTGAAACTGCATACGATGTATATGTATCTAGTTGTTGATATATATGGCCTACGTGTTTGGCTATACTCAATTTAAAATAGAGGGCAACAAAAAGATGAAGATGTTTTTGAAAGCGCTGCAGTTATACTACCTAGTTTTAATCGTTTGTCAATCGATTTTCATCTGATTCTTATTCTGTTTTTCTTTACATGAAAACAACTCATATCTACAACCTTTCCTGACACCCTCGGGTAATAAAAAAAATTAGAGTAACCGGATCACCGTATATTTACTGCAGACTTGTTTAGTTTATTGTACTCATTCGACGTCTTCTGTTAACTCGGGTATGAGGTAAGGGTACTTTGGGGCAATAAAGTATACATAGAAACGAATGAAAGACGGAAAGTACTAATATTACATTGAAGAACAAGTAAAACAAATAGTATGGTTCGCATGTAAATGGTGCAGAAGGCGAATGCTTGATAGGGAAGTTGTGAAATGCATGATCAACGCCGATAAAAGCAAACGACATTGACACTAAGAGAATGAAATAGATGACTCTCTAAAGAGAACAAAAATAAAAAGAAGAATAAACATGAAAAATCTTATTGATGGTTACATAAGTAAACCAAATTCGTTTGCAAAAGCGGAAAATTTGTTCTGCAACTCTGTTCTATTAAACATCGACGTTTTACTGATCTTCGAGTAATGTAGTCACTCGTTCGGTTCAATATACTGCGTGCTTCAGCTTAGATTGAACTGAGTTTATGTTAGTCTTTATACAAGAATTGAATTTTTATCTAGTCTGCGTGTTGATTTGAAACTCAAATATCAACTTCAAAGATCTTAGGAGTGTCATCTGAGATCTGTTAGCTGAATTCTATAGGATTCATCCTCACAGATGAAGATCTTTAAAAAATGAGAAAAAGAAAGAAAAAGCTGTTAGCGCAATCCCTGCGGGATTAAAATGTGAAACACGATGAAACTCCTTTTCTGGAATCCGTCTATCACGGTCAGTGATGGTCTCTGAAGCTTCTCGGTTACGGCCTGTATTATGATGTAGAGAGTCTCTAAAAACCATCACAGACCGTTACAGAGACCCCAGAAACCATCACAGACCGTTACAGAGAATTCAAAAACCATCACAGACCGTTACAGAAAAATTAATTAACTAATTAAAAATTAATTAATTAACCAATTATCTAATTAATTAATTTCTCTGTAACGGTCTGTGGGGGGGGGGTCCAAATTTCTACTCTATATACTTCAACACTCCTTCCAGATCGTGTTTCACAAAATGTTAGCAGAAAGAGGAAGTTCTTTTAAGTTAATCCGACTATTATCTTAGACAACAATTATAGTATTGTGTTCTTCAACATCAGACTAATAATCAATAATAGATCACAAAGAATCATATGTGATTAGAAAAACTTGATATAGATTTGGTTTCTTCTCATTTTATTATTGATATTTAAGATGATTTTGGAATTTCAATAGATTTATACAAAATGCTTCATATTGATACAGGTATTGATGAACAATAAACGTGAAATTGCTCTAGTTTTATTGAATTTTAATGACCACTACTACTTAACATCAACGAGAACAAATAATTCGAAAGACAATAGGTGCTGGCATAAAAATAAATGTTTGCGAAACATCCATAGTTTTCATTCTACTTCTCAGCGAAGACTGATCAGAAAAGTTCATTCTTCTTTTCCTAAAAACTCTTCGATAATAATGTGCTTGAATTTGTAATGGAATAGATCATTTCATGCAAAACGTTTGCATAAGAAAAGAAATAATTTAGTAGAAATATTATGTCTGACTTTGTTTAAAATACTTAACAACAGTCAAGTGTATGTGTAAAGAAACTTCAAAATTCACATGAACGAATTATAAGCAAGGACATTCGAAAAATAACTTTTATACGTAAATACGATTGTAGTCCATTTGATTTGAACATTTTGTTTTCAATATGATTATTAAAAAAATCGCTATTTATATTTTTATAAATTTTGCGCACTACTAAATATCTTATGTAAACAAGTTTGAATAAACAATCATACTTTTTTGTGAAACACGATCTGGAAGGAGTGTTGAAGTATATAGAGTAGAAATTTGGATCCATCCGCCCCCCCCCNCCCCCCCCCCCCCCCCCCCCCACAGATCGTTACAGAGAAATTAATTAATTGGAGAATTGGTTAATTAATTATTAATTAGTTAATTGATTTTTCTGTAACGGTCTGTGATGGTTTCTAGAGACTCCATACATCATAATACAGGCCGTAACAGAGAAGCTCCACAGACCATGACTGACCGTGATAGACGGATTCCAGAAAAGGACTTTCATCGTGCTTCACATTTTAATCCCACAGGGATTGCGCTAACAGCTTTTTTAATTCTAGGCGGCTCATAGTACATATATGGTGACAATGTACACATACATCCCCATTAAAAATATGTTCAGGCAACATGTTGGATCATATGATGTGCCATTCAGCTAATTCTACAAGTGGCGTTCATCGACATCGAAAGTCGGTTTACTGGACTCTAGACTGACAGTGCTGAGGAGAACAAATGCATGGACAGAACAGAAAATCGGCTGTTCGTGCCAGCAGCTGGTGATGATATTTTCAAACAGACCTGTCAAGGGAGTGGGAATAAGTGAAACTGAGATAAGAATTAGAGGAAAATTAAAGGTCTCAAGTAAAAGCACTGAAAGTGAAGACGAAAAACGGACAAAATGGGACTCAAAGGTCCTTAAGGAGGGGAGAGCCTGACTTTTACCTACCCACAAAAATATATGGTTCAGAAATTTCGTGATGGTTAGCTCAAAGTTCCGTATGGGATTAGCTCGCCTCTCCACTGACCCCATCTCCAGAGCGAACTGTTTCACGTGGCCATGTCATGCATACATCCATGGTTTGCGCCGTGACAATGCCCTTTTTTGTCACGAAAATGGTCGTTTGTGCCATTGTTACAGACAGACACAGGCGAATTATGGCTTCTAGACCCTATCCTTTCAGTCTAGAGAATAAGAAATTCTGCGTGATACATACACGAATAAGTTTTTCCGTTTTGCTGTGGCTTATCATTACTAAATGTTCTTGTTTACGAGGACAAAGTATGAGATTGATAGCTTCTGCATTCATTGATCGATTCTATTGTTGAGAAACATAAATAAATCTTCATGAGTTCAGTCAAATTTTATTCTCAAGTGTCTCGTACAAACCAACTTTATATTCATAAACTAAGTAACTCTGTAATAGCGATACTCATTATATAATAAAATATCGAGAAATCACCAATAGACAAAAATAGTCGATAGAATTGTCAAATATTTCTAATGCATGTAGTGCTTTGATAATTACTTTTGCAGTTATACTGGGTTCTTTTGCTGCTGTTGGCTATTAGAAAAGGCAACAAAATATTCGATCAGTAAAATAGATTAAATGATCAGTTAAATAGATGAAATGTTCAGTAAGATAAGTGACTAGCAAAAAGTTTAAAAATGATCAGTGAAATGATTAAATCATCAGTACTTAAATTATCCATCGTCTGCCCACAGAATAGAAGCCCAATCTGGACATTGGTACTGTTTGAATTCCATGAATTGGGAATCTATGGAGAATCCATGAGATCCCATGGAGATCCAATTCAACAAAGTGAAACTGTGAGTAGAGCCGCTATAAGTTGCGTCCGATACGACTTGCTTGATGCGACCCCACGGTGCTTCATACCGTGCACATCTTCGTATGTGAGTGCTTCAGAACAGCTTATCATTGAAGATCATATGGATTCCGCATGAATTATGAATCCATGGAATTCAGACAGAACCAATTTTTGGAGTAAGCTTCTATTTTGTGGGTACCCACTCAGACAAGCGTTGCAAATAACGACGTTTTTACGCTTTTAAAGCGCACGTTTTGGTGCGTTAAAACGATTTTTTACTGGTCATTTATCTTACTGAACATTTCATCTATTTAACTGATCATTTAATCTGTTTTACTGGTAGTCTAATCTATTTTACTGATCGTCTAAATCCATGCCATTAGAAAACAATTGACATCGTAGATCTTAACGTGTTTCAATCCTTAGACAATAATGATTCTCTTACCACAGCAAAAAGCTTTTCATACGTATCTAATTTACTTTCACATTCCTCTTTTGATTACGTAGCAACATGAGATGCGCGACTAATTTTTTGTCTTTCAAAGTTACAACGAAAAGTGACTGGTTAATAAAGACCTTGTTATTCTATTCATTTCTCTAGTATTCATTTGTTTTTTAAGGTTGTACGATGTATACTTATTCTTTTTCACAAAGTGTATTATATTGACTTCATCACTAAAACAAAATGACAATTTGAAATAATGTTTCAAGGTTGTGATTTTAGTGATGTTGTGTGTTTGTGCTTCACTAGGCAACCGGCGCATTTATTTTGAAACTAACTATCTCAACTTATACAAAAAGAAATTAAACAACGTAATTTCTTCTTATCGATCGTGAACAACAAAACAGAGAGTCACTAATGATACTTCTAGTTCAACAATATGACTTTGTGCAGAAAGTCTATAAGGCATCACAGCAGCTTCGTCGCGAGAAAGAGAGAATAAGTTATAATGCAAAGTTTTAATTTCCCTTACAAGAATACTTGAAAGAAAAACTACACTCGTTAAGGTCGAGCGTGAAATTGATATTTTTTATTTGTTTCAAATCGAGAAATTTCTCTTAAGTTCATTTTAAATACAGGTAAGATGCGACAAAGTCTTAATGAAATGTGAGATTTTTTTCGTACACACCTCAGATGGTTAGTTAGAATCCACTGACTCGAATTAGAGACTAACCATCGTTTAGCGGAAGTAAGATTTTTATCGATGAAAACTTTATGTGAAAAGTCTTTGATAATATTAATAATACTTTATTTTTATTCTAAATGAAAAACGGAATCGTCATATATATATATATTTCAAATAGACTTGAGCATGAAGGAAGTTTTCGATGGAGACTAAAAATTTAAAATCGTCATATTCCAACAATATAGAGATACTTAGTCATTTTCAGAGATTCTTCAACGCTTTCCTCTAAATATCAGTAGTCAATGCTCTTGCTTAACTCTATCTGGTCATATGTAAATATCACAACAAAGACGGCGTTTATCAATATTTTATTATTATTTTTTCTATCGATCTACATCAGCAACATTACCGAATTTTCGATCGTTTCAGAGAATCAATTGCCTTGAATGTTTGGCATTGCCAGAATTAAAATGAAGATAGATATTCTTTAATTGAGTCGAACTTTTGAATGCGAAATTAAAAGATCGAAGTGAGAAAATATTCGCAAAAATGCTTTTTGCAAACTTTTATAGAACATCGAAGGGGATTATTATGTTTAAAATGACGAGAAATAACACAAACAGATTTGCATTGTTTGACAGATGCATTGTCTTTGCTTAGTAATAAAATTCAATTCATTTGTCGAGTTGATCGATATTCTAGAAGGAAATGGTAAGTGTTAGTTATAAGACGAAGTTTGCCGTCTATCAATCTCCTTCCTTTCAGTTAGAAACCATGTCGACTAATATAAAATTTCATTCTCCAGACTCACATCTCTCTCGCTTACTTCATGTCAATGAGCAATCAATTCTAATCATAAGTATATATCAAAAAAACAAACTTATAAATAAAATTCCTTTGTTTTCATGCTATTCTCAATATTTTGAAGAAAAACAAAAGCAATGGCTATGAATAGGAAATGATTTTCAAATTCTTAGAAACCCAAAAGTTGCCAACAATTCAAACTTACGCTATGATGAAAACTGAATGCGCAAAGCTTCCGCTTTTAAAACGTATTGAGTCGGCAACTCTGTCAACTAAATACAATGGTAACCACTGCAACTCACTAATTTAGAAATAACACATCTAATGAACCTGTCTTGACAAACTTTTTTGAATTGAACAGATAGAACTCACTGAGAAAAATGAAGTATCCTATATGGATTAACTTTTTCTCTTTAGATTATTATATTTAAAAACAATCGATTTCAAATATGGCTGCTGATAGTAAAAGTCAAGTAACATATCAACGCTTTCTTGAATTCGAAAGTTTGGTGAAAAAATATCCCTCCTCAGAAGGTCAACCTTACAATGCAGCACCAATCGGTTTCTGTGCTTTTGCCTTAACATTGTTTGTTTATTCAATGAATATAGCTGGTGCAACTGTGCCTGTAAACACTTCACCTTCTATGGCGATGGGTCTTGCACTTTTCTATGGTGGTCTCATCCAATTTCTGGCTGGTTTATTTGAATTACGCATTGGAAATAATTATCATGCTCTTCTATTCTGTTCTTATTCCGGTTATTGGTTTGGACTCGGTGCTCTCTATGCCAGCACCTTTAGCTTCTACAGTTTCGTCGGAGATACAACTGTACAATACAAAGCATTAGGTATTTTCTATCTCGGCTGGACAATATTTACATTAGTTATGTTAATTGCATCGATTCGAACAAATGTAGTTATGATTGTATTCTTCTTTTTCCTGATGTTAACTTATATTTTATTAACGGCAAGTTATTTTCTTTTATGGGATCAAAATACGGCACGTGCAGGTGGAGCCATTGGAATATTTACTTCAGTGATACTTTGGTACGCAGGATTCGCAAGTTTATTGAAAAAAGGTGACAATTCATACTTCAATTTACCAGTGTTTTCTTTAGCACCAAAAGATAGAGCAAACTCAAATGCAAAAAGCGCCGTTGAAGTTCGTGTTCAAAATCCCTAAAACAAAAAAGACTCAAATATAAGACTATTGCTTTTCTCAGCTCACCATTTGTATACCTTTGCTTTTCTTTTTGCACTAACATAAGTCGTATTTTTTAACAGTGTAATTTTTTTTTTATTGCAAGATTCTTTTGATCACGCAATTTTTCTTCACTTAAATAACAATAAAATCCCCTCAGTATACATTTTATTTTTCAATTAAAACAAGAAACATACAATATACAAGAAAACAGATATTTTTACATTGATCGATTCAAGCTCATCGATTGCAGTACAGGACATGACGTTTATGTGTTCAAGGTAAAACAGTAAGTGTACACGCGTATCCAACCGGAAATACTCTGATAGTCTCAGGAGCACCACTTTCTTGAAAATAATCCAAGGCTTATGAACTTATTCTTTGTGTAAATTAAAACAGTGGGAATCTCTCTCGTGTCGGCTACAAATGTTGGCATGATTGAAATCTCAACATCACGTCTACATTTACAATCGACGTGTATAGAAAAATTAATATATATTGAAAATTAATCTTGAGGTTAAAAGATGATTTTACTTTTCTATAAGAGAAAATAATAAAAATTTATGATCGTCTACCCGTAGAAGAAAAACTGAATATTGTATTGCCAATCAGTATGATCATTGTCGGCAGTCCATGGTATATTATAGTGGGACTTCAGTGATGAGGTATACAATCGAATAGGAATAACATTATAAAAGTGTTGCATGCAGATTTTTATTCCATTGATTAAAATAAAAGTACAAAACATTTGTTTACTAGCAAAATATGGACAAATGAAGAATTATTTTGGTGATGATTTTTAAACTTTTGTAGTTTATGTAATAATTAAATGTTATGGCTTTGTCTGTTCCTTCATGAGACGAGCTATGTATGGATATTGCCATTTCGATTTCAGCGAGATCTGATTGGATAGTATATTTCAGGGTTGCCAAACTCAAATTTCTAAAACCAGGAGTTTCTGCCGAAAAAAACAGGAGTTGACCAGGAGATTTTTTTTAAATCAGGAGAAGAAACAGAAGATATTTATCGCAATCATGAAGCTATTTGGCTGT
>OENM01000299.1:27797-74084 GCA_900239745.1 Rotaria magnacalcarata | reverse complement strand
GTAAAACGATAAATAAGTAGTTCTGACTGAAAGTAGCAAATATATAAAACTCATTGGTCCACTCTCATATTCAGGTCAAAAGAAGGAATAGAGAAATCTTTTACAAACGATGCACAACTGTTTGATGATCAGCAATTGATGTCAATGTAATGTCGTAGCCACTTGCCTTAATACTACATATTATTTACTTGTGTAATTGTGTTAAACGTAGCATAACTATATTAGAAAAAAATATATGACTTGCTCATTCGGTTGGTGTGGAGAGTGAGAACGAGACGCTTGTAGCCGTAATTATTACAGCTATCTTAAATATTAAATGAAATAAATTAATAAATCTCTTTAAAAAATTGTCGTTTCAATCAGAAGGGTGTGGGTGTCCCTTTTTCTGTCGCACCCACACCCGATATAGTTTCTCATACCATCATCAGAATATCCCGGAAAAAAAAGGTTGTCTTTCTTCCACTTGTCGTTATAAAGTATCTCAAATAGGGGTGTCGCGTTCGCGTTCCGTTCCTGAGAATGGGAACGCGATGAACGTTCTCGTTCCTAGGAACGGGAACGCTAACTAAGTTCCCGTTTCCAGGAACGGGAACGCGAAATTCGTTCCCGTTTCGAAGAACGAGAACGCGTTCCCGTTCCTAAGAATGGGAACGCATCTCTAGATTCCTATTCCTTTCGATAGGAAATTCAATTGGGGTTTGCCGTTCCTAAGTGTGAGAACGTATTTCCCGTTCCCATTCCTAGGAATGGGAACGCTATCTGAGTTCCCGTTTCTGGGAACGGGAACGCGGCCTGAGTTCTCGTTCCTACGAATGGGAACGGAAAACGTTCATGAACTAAAATGATAAATAATAATGGATAAAAACTTCGAGTCACTTGGAATCTCTTTAAAGTCGCAGTTTGAGATGCGTTCCCGTTCCTAAGAACGGAACGCTAGGGAACGGGGAACGCTGACACCCCTAATCTCAAATATTCTATTATGATGACCTCTATTAGCATTGGGTAGCAAATTCGTGAAATCAATTTTGGAAAATTCTTATCAGATCTAATGATAATTTGAGCAATATTCTTATTATAACGAATGTACAATCTGCCTAATATGACTACAAAAAAATAAATGAGAATGAAATAGCTATAGTTGTTCGAAGCCTATCACAATATTAGTTCGACCACTGACCATTGAAAAACAACTCTTTCTTTTAAAAATACAAAAATGTGTAGATGACAGGCATTCATGTTTTCAGCCTACTATCAAAGAGTAATTGAGACATATTTAGATCTAACGTCTTCTCCTTTTAAAAAAACGTACTTTGCTATGACAATCAACAGTCTTTCTTCAATGTTTTGGAAAAAAAGTACCCTGCAAAGAAACTTTCAATTGTTCACATCTTACATATATTGAAAATTCTATAAACCTTGAATATTTGGCTCCATGTATGTTATCGTTAGTTCATATTTAACAATTAGTCAAACATTTTATTTCACTGGCTGCCAACAAAAAGAAAATACTTTTCGTGTGAGATATTTGCCAATCGAATACATACATGTTACGTAGTAAACAATTGATTATTTTACTTTCATATGTTTGTCCGTGTCTTCGTCCGTAAAAAGAACCATTATCATTTTTTTTTGCACTTGAAACACATTTAAGGAGATCCGATGTGCACTATTTGACTTTGTTTTTAAATAAACAGTCATCGACCTTGTATTCTTTACCGACTGGTTTTTTTTNTTTTTTTTCAACTCATATCATCTAACAATATATATTCATAATTTATTCTTTGTATGCAATATACGCCTTTTACAATACTGTTCGATTATCATTTTACGAAAGATTTGCTTTTTCTCTAAATGAATTCTGCATGTGATGTTCAAAAATAATATCGCGATCCTGTTCAGTACTATGAAGCTATTGCTTTCTGATAGTGATCCCTCACGAGGTACCATAGAATTGTTTTTAAGCTAATTTTCTTTAAAAAAACAACAACGAAAAGACATGATAACTTCCAAGAATGATATCTATTTTTGTTATTGTTACAACTAGATCGATTTCGTTGAATGAATCAATTTGAATAAAGTAACAGCGTCCGATGATCGTTGCAGTTTTACAGTGAGATATAATTTTAACATCAATTTCCAAACGCTTATCGATGATTTCGTTCGTTCGAACTGAAACCGTTGTACTGCATTATAGTAAATTATGTGGCATATTTGAGATTTGCTGGCTTAATAAAAGCCAAACATCTCTTTTTAAAATTGAATGCAACAATAAATTAAGATCTACATTGCAGCTTGTCTTAATCAGGGTTTTTATAAATAACTAAAGCAGACCCTAACCTCCCGATTCTTTTGTGACTACGCTACTGCCAATTAGTAATATGAGCCAGATAAACTGTACTTTGACTTCTTTAATTACAAATATTTAGTTTTTTTTCTCGTCTTCGCTTGTTATATAAGGCTGTACGATGCATACTTATTGTTCTTGTTGAAAGTGTATTGTTGTGGTTCCATCGCTACCGAAAAATGGTAATATTAAATAATGTTTCAAGTTCGCTCTAGTGATTTTTGTTTGCATTTCACGAAGCAACAAATGGATTTTTTTTAAATTGAATGTTTTAAATTAAACAAAAAAGAAAGACCGTCATCTCTTTTCCATCGTGAACAATAAATAGAATAGCTAGGAGCACTTAAATTTCAACTATATGCCATTGTACAGAAGATATAATAAGCATGCCAACATCTCTAGGTGAAATGACAAAATAATCAAGTTATAAAACAAGGTTTCTATGCTTTTAACACGAACAATCAAACAAATATACTCTCGTTAATGTTGAGTATAAAAATGGATATTTTATTCATTTTTAATCGACAATTTTGTTTCAGTCTCATTTTTAAACACAGGTAAATTAAGAGAAAATCAAAGTGAAGTCGAATTTATTTCTCCGATACTTAATTACATACGGTTAGATAGTATACCTATTTAGTTGAACAGACTTATTTTTATTGGGGAATCCCAAAAAACAAAAGTTCTAGAGGGAAAATTCGAAAACTGATAATACCTCGTTAAAGCTCTATCTAGATTGTTGTGATGCTTAAAATCCATTTTTAAATATAATACAGTTTGTTCGTCGTATAATAATCTTTTACTTTTGTTTCCTATTGATAAAAAGCTGCAGCATTTCCTAACTACAATTAGTCTCTATTAAAATCGATTTCTCTAAGGATTTTATTTCACTGGTTTTATTACACTAATAGCTACAAAAATCATCATTGGTTCTTTTTCGTAATTCTTCACTGTACATATTCAAATATTTTATAGAGTATCGGAGCAAATTTAGATGCTTATATTCCACTGGCTTATATTTGATCATTTGATTTGATTTTTTTCTAAATCAAACATCTACGAAAAACCCTTTTTCTTTTCGCAGCTTATGATTCCATTTTAAGAACAAAACCATGTATCATTTCACAATCTAAAAGAAAATGAATAAACTACTCTATAAGGGTGACCCTTTTTTCTATAGATTAGTATAATTAAAAATACTCGATTTCAAATATGGCTGCTGATAGTAAAAGTCAAGTAACATATCAACGCTTTCTTGAATTCGAAAGTTTGATGAAAAAATATCCNTTGTTTGTTTATTCAATGAATATGGCTGGTGCAACTGTGCCTGTAAACACTTCACCTTCTATGGCGATGGGTCTTGCACTTTTCTATGGTGGTCTCATCCAATTTCTGGCTGGTTTATTTGAATTACGCATTGGAAATAATTATCATGCTCTTCTATTCTGTTCTTATTCCGGTTATTGGTTTGGACTCGGTGCTCTCTATGCCAGCACCTTTAGCTTTTACAGTCTCGTCGGAGATACAACTGTACAATACAAAGCATTAGGTATTTTCTATCTCGGCTGGACAATATTTACATTAGTTATGTTAATTGCATCGATTCGAACAAATGCAGTTATGATTGTATTCTTCTTTTTCCTGATGTTAACTTATATTTTATTTACGGCAAGTTATTTTCTTTTATGGGATCATGGTTTGACACGGGCAGGTGGAGCCATTGGAATATTTACTTCAGTGATACTTTGGTACATAGGATTCGCAAGTTTAATGAAGAAAGGTGATAACTCATACTTCGATTTGCCAGTGTTTGTTTTAGCACCAAACAATGAAGTTAAAGCGAGTGCATAAATTTTGGTTGAAGTTGGTCTTAAAAAAACATGCAGCAAAAAAAACTAAAATCGGCGGCTCCTAATTTCGTTGATCATGTTTTCTTTTCATAGTATAATTTCTTTGCATTTTCATAGATTTGCTATTTCAGTAAAATAATTCTCTTCGATTTTTTTCACATGGCAGGCAAAGCTTTTTCGCCTCTTGCCAATCTTTTCTTGTACTACAATGAATTTTCTTTTGATCTTAGTAACAATAACATCATGGCATCGTATTTTATTTGCTCAACTGAAACCGATGAATATAAGGTTTGCAATGTTCTAAATAAAGTGCATTCGGTTTCAAACGAGAAGTTTTTCGATAAAATTGAGCTGAAATCTTTTATTTATAACTGACCATTTCGAAGCATCGATTTTAAATTTAAATATCGCACTCAAAGAAACTTACTACTTAGTTCTAAGTGAATGATCAATCAGCAATGGATGACTATGAGTGTGAAAAGTTTGCATTTCTAGTTTTACGCAAACTCTATCTATTCTAACTGCACGTATGATTCAATCGATGTTTGGTTGCATAAACACTTATTTTATTAATTAAGTTATAATTATAATATGAAACCGAACTATTATTGTGAGTTTAAGATAGTCGCCAGTAAAAACTCGATGGTGATTGTCTCTATTTTGATAGCAGCACAAAGAAACTGCACGTTGAGAAAAATAAGAGTACAGCTATTCTAGAATGTTCCAGCGATGTTGATATATTAATTTATTCTAGCCGTGATACAATCAATTGTTTGTCAGCTTCTCAAGATTGAACTAGTAAATCTCAGAAAGAATTATTATGTAGATATTGATTCGTGAATATCTGTGTCAAAATTTACAATGAAAATACTGAATTTAATGGATTAATACACGGTTCTAATCGGTTACCGTTGACTTACAATGTTAAGACCGTATTAAAGTAGCTTCATTTTACGCGATCTTTTCAATCATTCGATCATTGTTTTATCCAAACACATGTACATTAGAGGCGTCTGGCTACCTGCATGCAGTGACGTGCCCTCGTGTTCTCTTTTAAAAAGTCATTATTTCTATCATTGCGCACTATTTTTTGTAGCAGACTAAAATGTTTTGTCAAAGGAAGTGACAAATGCAAATTATCCATACATACATCGAGCAGGTTACATCACCAGCAACACGCATGAATAAGCGGTAGCGACTCATGGGTATTTATATATGTATCTCGTTTGAATTAAACTATCCATTTGTTTCACTTGTTATCATATTTTTTGATGCAGTCTTCAGTCATATCTGCTCCACAGTTCTCTTCAAGTACAACAGAAAATGATAACAAGAGTCCAGTACTGCCAAACGATCTACCGCAGACGGAAACAATCGACCCAGCGCGCGAGATCGATCGAGTTCACACTTATTTTGTTTGGTCTATAGTAAATATATGTTTATCTGGAGTTATACTGGGTTTAATGGCTTGTATGTTATCGAAACAAGTGAGTGAATATAAAAGAATTGGAAACATGAGAAAGGCCAAACAATTGAGTTTGGTCACTCTATTATGGAATATCACTGCTACAATAATTGGTACTGCCGTTACCGTCTACATTATCATTTACTTTGTTCAGTATTAGAAAGAATTATATGGAATAACAACGAGAACAAAACAGCAATATAAGCTGGGAAAGACATCACATTTACTATAAAACCGTCGTAGAATTAATAGTTTTCGCGAAGCCTAATTACGACGACATTAACATAAAGTTTGTATATGTCTCATCTAACAAAAATCATAACGTTATCATTAAATTCATATTTTGAATAAATTCTTTATAGTAGACTTAGATTATGGATAAAAAATCATGAAAACTGTTAGCATATGATTTTTTCGATGTTAATATCATCTAATAGTTGAAATCACTTGATAATCGTAGAGAAAGCATATCGAAACAAAACTAGACAATCCATATGGCGGCGAACAACGGCAAAAAAACACTAGAGAAAGTTTTTATATGAATTGACGCCCTTTGTAGAAAGCGTTTGCTGGTAAAAGTGTACATCACAATGGTTGAACTTGGATATCCACGTTAATGATTATGAATTCAAATATTCTTCACTCGAAGATTATTGATGTGAAAGCATTAAGAAAGTATCATATTCCAGTGGAAAATTTGTTCTTTCCAAGTTCAATTCATCGTCGACTTATAGTCATAGCATGTATCCTCATAATTATCAACATAAGTCGAGAGACAGTAGAAAAAATCCCAAACTTGCAATAAGTGCTATGTTGATGAATAGCTCTTTTTTCATATAAAATATTACATTTAATATATTGTTGTCAACGCTAATGAACTTTGTCCAGTTCATGAACTATCACACTTCTCGTATTCATACAACAATGAATATTAATATGCTCGATCACATTTCTATAGGCAGATTCACAGAGGTAACTCTATAATTTTCTTATGACACATACTGTAGAGCTGCCATTTTTAACCCATTCCATCTGTCATTTACTCTCACTTTTCACGAATGTCTCGTGATAGTGCTGGGTAAGACTATTCATGACAGTTGCAACGGGAAGACAAAACGATCGACGCATAGTTTGGTCACTAAAGAACTATGCAGCCAGGCACTAAAATTTAAGCGTACATCTATTTTTACACACAATCCATGCTCAATAGTCTTTAGTGACGCCAATACTCATGGTATNGATAGGTTAAAAAAAAGGGATTATTATTTCTATTGAAATATTTGAAGACTAATGAAAATTTTTTATTACGAATTGAAGCATTCAGTGTCATACTAATTAAGTCTGCATCACTAGTGAGCTTTCGCTTCTAGAATAAGCTTGCGCCATATTACGGTGCCACTGATTTGTTCGTCAAAGCAATGGTAGGCATTGTCAGCTTGTTTCCAATCGGCGGAAATTTGTCTCGGTGGTTCTCCTGGTGCTGGTTGCTTGATGCCTGACCAACGCCACATACATCGATTGAATGCACATGTGATTGGCTCGACATATCTCGAACAGCATGGACACCTCGCTGTGGTCTCATTCACATCGCCGAGGTAATCAAAACTTACCAAACCAATATTCATGATCACCTGTTGACCCACTGCGATACAGTTCGTGTTATTGCATTTACCCTCCAGACAAATACCTGGTTTAGCTATGCGCCAACTAGGAGCTGTATGACTCCATTGGATGCGTTTCAGACCACTCGTGTTACTTACATCAACGAAAGCAGCCCCTAAATCTCCCAGCTTATTGTGAACCGCAATACCATTGGCGAAAAAAGTGTTCGGATAATCCGCACTAAGATTGTAGACACATGCTGATGAGACCGTGACATTTTTACGCCCAATTATGGGCTTTTTTGTTAAAATACTCTTACCATCCCCATTGACCTCGCATGTAAATAGAGTATCTTTTTTGTCATTTATATATTTCAACGGAGCAAACTGTCCTTTACCAACGTAAAACGGGTGGTCGTGAGTCACACAAACAGGAGTGGTTAATTCATCACCAACGAATAATTCAACATATTCCGTTACAGTGTGCACGAATTTCTGTCGAACCATTGACGAAACAATTTTGTCTGTGTTGGTGAATGCCAACAGCTCGTCGCCTACACGAATAGCATCTATAGATCTTGAAGTACCATCAGCCATTAGTACCAAAGTATGAGGAAGAAAGCAGCCACCTGTCATCCGTTCGCACGCATATATTAGGCACCCATTAGTAATTTTATGCTTTATTTCATTAAATCTTACATTGTCATATAGGGCTAGCTCACGTCCATTCATGATAAACCTAAAGCGGGACCAATCACTAAAAAGTTCACGCACGACCCGAATAAAATCTTCGCGATTGAAATTCTCAGGTAAACTGGCTGCCGATTGGTTTCCATTCTGGCCCGTAAAACGAATGTTGATGTTGGCCATCAGTATTGTATTCTTCTTTATAATGTATTGAACTCAGAACTTTTATTTATATCTTGAAATTAGAACACGTTGATTTTTGCGATGCAGACACCGGCACTCTAAAAGCAAATAAATGAATTGTACGCGAAATTTACACAAAATGAAGATTGTTTACTAAAACGCTTGTTTTGAAGATATTTCGTCATCGACTTGTCATTCTGCTCTTTTCTTCCAACTTCTCCACACCCATGTCGTTCTTTTTTTGTGATAACGCCGCTATAGCGTCATAACGGCAGATAGTGACACTATCACGCAATAAAAAGGTGCTAAATTTCGCTATTTTAAAATAGCGCTTGTAGCGTTGTGATAGCGCCAAAAAGTATCGTTATCATTGCAGTAGTTTTCGCTAAAAATTCGCTATTGATGCTATAGTGCGTAGTAACAGTGCTATATCCAAATTAGCGCGTTACCACGTTCATAGCGCACGCTAACAGGGGTCACACTACGATCGCGATAGTGCGCTATAGCATCGTTACGTCACCGTTATCGACGACATGGGCAGTCCATCGTCGCGTAATTTTTCCCTCAGTGAAAGTATTAACGCGATCGAAGCCGATGGATGCTGCTGTCGGCTTTCTTTTCAGTCATCCACACCAGAGATGCCAACAGGCCGGTCTGCCAGGCCAGATGAATTTTGAAACTGTAGTTTGGCATGATTCGTTCATATTATATTAAACCAAGCTAACAGACCAGAACAGTTCTAATTTATTGACCTGATTTGCGTCTTCTGTGTGGGAGAAAAATGTGTGACAATAGCTTATTTTTATTAATTTTCTTTTATGTAGGAGAACTTATTATTCGATTATCGTTAGGAACATAGAAAGTAATAGCTGCAGCTAAAATGATTTGCCAATACAAAGCTATGAGATTTGTTGGATTTGAAAAAAATAGATACTTCAGTCCAACGATCTTTTTTTTGCTGACTGCTTTGATCCACACCCCTCAATGCTACAGAGCACAGTGAACAATACTTTCTAGTTCCTTGAGAACGCTAAATCATCTATTTCCAGGTAGTTTATTCATGGAATAATCCTTTTTCTCAAATTATGAATCACGATTGCTAACCGAAAAACAAAACAGATTTCTACGACTTTCGCTTTTTCAAGTATAGAATTCTAGCACTCTTCTGTAGAACTGTTTATCTCTTTTCGTCATAGTCAATGAAATCAGCCGATTGATTCAATTGTGATCGCACAATACAACAAAGCCACCATTAAAATTTATTCCTTTTTTTTACAAAACATACACACACAGAAAAAAAAATACTCTCTAATTCATTTGATTGTCTCACAACGAAAACTGTACCACGATAGTTAGGATGCAGAATAATCAAAAGTAATCATTTCTACAACTGAGATGGAGAAAAAAGGTTGAGAACAAAGCGGTTCATTGTCGAATGTTTCACAATGGGCTGTTTGGCCTTCACATAGTGACTGATCAATACATAAACCATCACCATTTCTACAGAACAAAACAAAACAAAAACAGAGAAGTAAATAAAAACAGTCAAACGATTGTTTTCCTTTACCCTCCACCAATAATTAATTTGTCGGCATCAACAAATAAAAACATTTCACGTTTAACTTGATTTTGTCGATTATTTTCATGCTGTTGTTGTTGTCCTACCCATGCATATTTTTTCTGTTTTGGTATCAGTGTAAATAAAAATGATTCACCGCAACCGAAATATGTTCTATTGTGACGATCAGACCAAAGACCAGCACAAAAAGCACCAAATATCTATTCAAAGAATACTTAAAACTTATTTTGTAACTTACATAAATAGAAAAATTGTATAGGAAAAATTCATTTCTTGTTCCGTTTCCGATATCCGAAATGAATGTTCCTTCCGCTTAGGTTTTTCTTTCTTTCCTCTACTACTCGATGTTATTTTTCTCACTGTAATGAGCAATGATTACCTCGCCATTCGTGGTTTTTACTACTAAAATTGAATATTCTAATTCATCAACTTTATTTAATAAAGTTTGCAAACGAAAGCCATGTTCATCAGTCGTAAAAACTACCGCGGGCTGCGATAGGCTAAGACGTGCCGGTAACCAATTCCATAATGTAAGAAACTAGAAAATCAAAATCATTCTTTTTATTTTTATTTTTTTAAAAATACACGATGACATACTTGTCGTTGACTAAGTATTGACTCTTGTGGTATTTGTGTAAGATGTTGAGGTGTAATAGATGGTGGTGGTGGTGGTCGATCAGAAATCATTTCATGAGTAGTATCAGCATGATGATTTTCATTGGCATTATCAGTATGTAATTGATGGCGAGTACTTCGCAAAAGTTTTTCTTCTTGTTCAATTAAATGTTCAACTGTACGTCGTTTAAAATTTCGTATACGAAATGCAATCTAGATGAGAATAGCAATGAAAAAGAAAAAATATCGAATTAAATTATATATTATCAAGGAACCAATTGCTAAACGCAATCGGATGGTTTAATTTCATCGTATTCGACAACTTACGCTTAACAGATGATCAATTGATATTGGAATATGTCGACAGAAATCGGTGATATTATGAATAGTTCCATCGGATTCACGTCGAATATCTACAAATATGCATGATATGGGCAAGTAGACAAGCAAATCTCCTCGAATTTCCTAACATACTTTTTGTAAATACACGCGCCAGAGCTAAACTGATTCGAAATAAAATTTTTGTACCTTCAAGAAGAAAACAATCCATGATTTTAACCTAAAATTGAAATACCAAAAAATGATGATATATGAAATCCTATAGAAATAATAAATTGTACGAGATAAGAAAATGGTAAATAATGAAAAATCCACCATAGCCAATCGTGATAGAAACCATTGACATTTTTATAACGCGAATTAATAACATCAACTGCTGATTTCTAAATAGGGAAAAAGATAGATAATATCAGTTTTTATTGAATTGAACATACATAATAATGTTTTAATAGCTTCCGAAAAACATTACAATGAGCTTCCCATTGCAAACGTGTTTCTCCACATAGCCAACTTTTAATTAATAAACGATTGAGTAAATATGAAACTTCATATTCATTATGATAATGTAAAAGTAACGCTGCAACCGGTTGTAGGATTGGACAGTAGGTTACATCGGGATGACAGGAAGAAAATGTTAAAAGAATTCCATGCACAAGTGATTGGCCTTTCCGTTCAGTTAAATAATAAAAACAGAGATGCGTTGTATCGACAAAGTTTGGCCAATGTTCGTATTTTAATGAAAGAGAACCAAAATTAGTATCAATCATTGCCGATGATGTCATAACTGTTTGTGATGTTTGAGCTACATGAGGATTTTCCTTTAATGAACTAATTCGATACAATGTTAATATACTTATCCATAATTGTTCACGTATATGATGATCAATTGGCCATACCACTGAACGTAGCAAATATTTTAGACGATTAAAATCATCATCCGATATCGAATGCAATGCTATACTAGGAAATGAATCCGTTGAACTTGAAAAATAACTATTTCGACTTTTTAAAAACAATAGTTCCTCAATAATTTTTTTCTGATGATGCTTTGAAATATCTTCTTTTTCTTGAATTGATAAATGCCGTTCAAGTTGTTTGATTCGATCGTGAGCAATAACATCTCTATTAAACGGGTGGTTTTGATTATCCGCCATAAGCACACGCGCACATCGAATAGATTAGTTCAAATGAGCAGCCTAAATGAAACAAGAAAGAAACATAGTTAAAAACTAAAACAAACGATGAACATGTCATTCCAATTTTTCCTCTTTTACTCAATTATTGCTTATCAGATAAGTGTGACAAAAACTCGTTTTCTTTTTTTGCTCTCTAGTTTTTTTTTCCGGCGCAAGTCAAATAATTGAGTAAACAAAAACGGTCGATCGTTATAAAAGAAAACGAGAAAGCGCGAAGAAGAAGAAGACGAAGAAAAAATTCAGCAAACAAGTTCTTTTATAATAAATACCAGAGATGAACTTTTAACAAATTGTCTTTTTGCGTTAATCTGCCTGTCTGGCACCAAGCTTTAAGATATTCTTGAAACGAATAAATCGATTCTTTTTTTTTCATGCATGCTATTGGTGACATAATCTAGCAATCTTTATTAGCGTGTCTGTCACTCACTCCGTATCGCACTCAACATTTCAAGAACAAAAGTAATAGTGAGCTATTTCTAATGTAAAAAAAAAAGAAAAGAAAAATATTGAAAATGAATGACGACGACAACAACAAGAAGAAGAAGAAGAAAAGTATATAGATATATCCAGGGAAATGAATAGGGACGAGCATATCGACAGCAAAGATATAATTAGGACTGCTACTTTAGATTATTCTCTATACGTTCTAGTCGCACAACAGTTGATACACAGAAACTATCTTCAATTTCTTTCTTGCCTTTAATTGTATAGAACGAGCAAAATCGATTCAATAGAGTCAGTCCCGTTCTTATGACAAATTAATAATGGCGGCTTGAAACAGTGTGTTATCAAACTAAAACTTGCAATGCTCAAATAAAATATAGAACAACACAGTCCTCATTAGGGAAAATCTTATCGTAAAGCATATAGAAACAAAATATTTATTATAATCGTTTCTCTGATAGAGTTTCTTTCTACTTAACATACTCCATGTATTGATTTTCCGTTCCGAGATTGATTATATTTATAAATAATAGTTCTATATGTATATGAATACAAAAATAAGAAGTCAAACGTGATTTATGATATTTTTTTGTTAGACAATGAAGTATTTTCTCTACTGAGAAAAAAAAAGAGTCTTTTTTTTGTTCTTCTTGTTCTTTTTGGTTGATAGATTTTTTCATTCTTCTATGGAAAACAAGTCCTCAGGCAAAATTTATTATATTTTCCTTGATGAGGATAGTTTTCAAAGGCTTGAAAGAGGCTAGTGTCAATTAATAGAAACTTAGATTCTTGTCAAAGAGCTAATTTTTGTTTTCCTATGGTAACCTGTAGAAACGAGCTGTTTTTTCTGTCTGTTTCTCTCTAAGAGATTCTCTAGAGAAAAAGTTTGATCTTTGCGAGTAAACTATCGTTACTTAGAAATCATTCGAAGACAAGTATTCTCAGAATGCGATAACTATCTTAAGTGTAATGTAGTATATTGCCGATCATTCAACACTAAATAGCTTATTTTAATTTCTTCAAGGATTCTTCGATGTTTTCTTTAATGAAATCACATCTAGCTTGCTTAATCCTTCAACTGTTCGAGTTCTAGCGTAATTACGTAAAATACGAAGTTCAATGCACACATTGAAAACGATCTGAAATAGTTTTATTAGTATTCCATACAAAACATTCCATGACAAGAATAGATTAACTAACGTCAGCTATTTTATATAGGAAAGTAATTCGTTCATAAAAGAAAAAAACGTTAGTACTGTTCACTGTTAGATTATTCGATTATTTATTTAGAAGAATTTGTTTCTAGTAATAACACATGTTGGATCATATGAACTCCAGCAGAACGCAGAGGACTATTTTATTTGTCCCTGGTAAATTACTTCCTTTGTAGGACTTACAGGCAGTGGTTCATCACGATTGACTTCCTGAATACTAAGCATGTCGTACTGGATTATCTCTAATTAATGATCATTGAGATTTTAGGGAGAAGGAAAATTGTTTGATTACTTCTCATGAACGGGTAGCTAGTTATTATTTGCTCTATGAAAGAATTGTTGTTGGCAGCAGCTCCTCGTCGATTGCCAAAGGACATCATGATAATTTGATTTCGCTTATAATGAAGAATAGCATCGGTTAATTAACGTTACACCATCACATTGACTTTATTAAACAGAAATTGATGTTTTATGGCAAAACCAATTAGTTCTATTCGATTGAACGTTGCAAAAAAAACTTTGTTGGTATTGAACAGGTCAATATGTTCTTAGAATTATCAGTATAATAAATAATAAAAATTCGAGAGTAGCAAGAGAGCAAAAGTAATTAACTCATAAAGTGCATGCGCCTACCAATCTTAGTTGATGGTAATCAATCAAATAATTGTGATTTACGGTGCTCAAGAATCTGTGAAACTGTTAGAATATTAATTGCACAGTGAAGTCTATACTCTTTGTTTTATTAAAAGAGAACAATCTAAGCTTTTCATTCACAGAATGAAATAATAAATATTTCTATAGAACACTCATTTAAATAATTGATCAGTTGTGGAAATAAAGAACTCCATTCCGTTTATTGTATTCATCAATTTCCAAGATATAATCAAACTGATTCGCCAATAAATTTTGGAAAGATTTCGATATCTTTTGAGATAATGTACTTAAGCGATAGTTCACTTTGCAGCTTGAACTAGTCGAAGTGTATAGGCTCTAACGAGCTATGAATAGTATGAAAAGAGCTGATGTCTCTTGTTTATTGTTATTGAGTTATTACTTTTTAAACATATTTTCCTAGTCCAATACTGTTGCCTATTTGATACAAACCTGGAACACTTCATTTTTTAAATATGAGCTTTCAACTGCATCCTTTTTATACATCAAAGAGGTAACGGTGCAGAATTAGAGTGCAACTTGTCAAATATAATCATTGAGTAGCAATAAACTAGAAGCAAAAATTATTTTAAGCATATTTATAGCGTTTTACAACCTATACGATGCATATAATCTCACCGGAAAAGCAAGCGGACATTTAAAGTGTTTTTTTTCTGTTTCATTATAATCTATATTAAACAAAAGTGCATCGCGTTTTAACACTCCCAACAAGTTAAAACTGCTTTTAATGATCGAAAGATAGAGTGCTGTTACAAAATCAAATGTGATCCATTGACAACCAGAAAAATATGCAAACATCGCAAAGCAAATTTCAATAGAGAAACTATTATAAGAAAGATCGTCTTGATAATCCTATAAGTAAAATATTCTTCCTCAAATTCTCATCAACCGAGTAGTGATTCTCTGAATAAAACACCTTTTTCTTTTAATAATACATCAAAGTTGTGCCAATCGAATTCAATATGATATCTATGACTGGCCAACTTCCTTTTTTCGATATTTTATTATAAATCTTAATATTTATCTCAAAATCAAATAGACATAATGAGATCAATTTCGATAAAGCTAATTGATCTCTACTTCTCTGCTGGAATCTTAGTTAACTTATTTATGAGAACTTGATTAATAAGAACCAAAATTTTACACACACACACACACACACACATGATGTAGTTTATTTCCCTTTAGGTTACATAAAAATAACAGTTCGAAAGCATTAAACTGAAGCATTATAATCACTAATGAATAAGTTTAGTAAGCAAATACATTGAGTGTCTTTAGTGTTGAGCAATAAACAAAAAATAAAGGAAAACCTCACAGCGCATATCACAAAGAAACAACAACAACAACAACAAAAATGCGTCTGATTCGCTAATAGAAATCGATATTCACTCGTTGTTAGTTAATAATATATGGTTTTATTTTGACTTTGGTTTCGTAAAAAGTATTAATGTTGTCGGTGACCGATATAAGAATATAAGTTTCGCAAAAAGTTCTTCTTCAATAAGTAACATTCCATTTTCTCTAACTAAATAAATATTGCGTAAAAGATGCCATAAACGTTCAACACTTGGTAATTCATAGAACATTATCGTTCTACTTGTTTGCAACACTGTACGCAGTAATCGTGCAACGACCACCACAAACGTTGTATATAAACCGATTATCCTAGATTACATTAAAAAATCATTAAGATGAAAAAACGGTTCTCTCAACTTTGGTCGAAAGGAAAAAAGTCGAAAAATAAAAATTTCAGCGCAGGTGGCGCTTTACTTCATTTCGACATTTTTCCTTTCGATATTTTTATTTCGACCAAAGTTGAGATAACCGAAAAAACAATTAATTGATAATTCTATTCCTAAGATATCACAATATCATTCGAAATCGAACGGATAAGAGATGACTCACGCATTTCGAAAATTCATTATTCTACTATTCAAAAGTAACGAATGTCATTTCTCGAAATTGCGATTTTCATGTATTACTGTTACCATAATCTATTTATTTAAACAGTTAACATGTATTTCTGTAGCACAATTATTTTGTTGTCAGTCTATGTAGTTTTTGTTTTACTAGTACAGATAAGAGTATAAATGTAATAGACGCGTTGTATTTGGAGAATCATTCTGTGTGTTTTGTGCTGTAACTATGAAAATAAAATTATAATACGAACCCATATCGAGTAAGAAACGAAATATTAGCCGGTGAAACCTTGTCATTGAATAGGAGCATACTCAAATAGTTCTGATTGGCCGAGTAGGCACCTGAAAAAGAAAACAAACTAGTTTTTAGCGTATAGAATAAGTTTTTTCTTACATGATGGTGTATAACTATATTTATTTCCATGTTCAGACATTTCCCACCAAACATCTGTACTATTTGGAATGGTTTTTGTACGATTTAAACCCATCGTAATATTAGCATAGTAGTCACGCGGAAAAACTAAAACAAAATTAGATAATTTCAATAAGTCGGTGAAAGTAATAAGTATGAATTACTATTTTTAAAAGAATTAATCTCTTCTGGATTTGCCTTTGGTTTAACATGTAGAAATCTTGGTATTAAATTAAAAATTGTAAAATTTCTAAAATAAAAAAATGATTAGAAATCTTCAATTGATTCTTTTTATGAAAAATATACATCGCTGTTTGTGTATCAACTGTCCCATTGAGTATTTGAATTAGTGCATTTCGAATATTTTTATCATTGGCCGTTATACTAATTGTATTTTCTCCTGCTACGACTGCTGCAGCATCTGCTGAATTGTCCTGATCCAATTGATTACGTCTTATTGTATATGAGAATCGAACGGGTACGGTTAGATTTGAACGTAAATTATTCACCACAGTATCACGTACGGGTTGACTTATATCCCAAATATCGACACTTGTAGCAAATAAATTGGCACATCGAATGTCATCAGAATTAAAATCCCGTAAAAATCCATACGCACTATCCTGTGAAAACATACAAAATTACATCAAGACTTCAGATCGTTTTCATGATTGTCTCTCCGATGAGCTCAGCTCTCCTATAGAAGCCAATTGTAATCCTAGGAGAAGCTTCTAGTGTTAAAAAGGCTATTTTTAGGAGAGAAAATTCAATCGAAAAAGTGTTATTGACTTTCTAGAAGAGTAGGTGAAAGAATGAACGAAAACAATCTGTTTGTAATTCACAACAAAAAGTCTTCATGATCATATGATCTGTATTTATTATTTCTATAAATATCCTATCTATCTTATAATGTAGTTTAAGTTCGAACGATCAATGTAGGACGAACGTTAAATATGATATGATAGCGTCTCTTTTGATTGCTACCAATGTCTGTTTTTCATTCATCCAGAGTATTCTCTGCTTGATCGAATTGAACAAGTCGATTTTTCTATTGGTACGTAAACCTACTTTAACCGTTGGCTCTGCATTTAATGTATCAATTTTATCACGTAATATCTTCAAATCAGTCGATGAAAATGATACTAAATCAATATCTTGTGCTGTCATATGATAAATTGGCTATAAACAAAAGAATAGCAATCAATAAAAAAATGGGCGAATAAAACTTCGATATAAACTTACCAGATAGGGCCCGACTTTAATTTCAACGTTCACTTCTGTAGGCGGATTTGGTTGATAGAACGATGAAGAAAATGAAAAGAATAACAATGGAAACCAAATCAATAATATTAATAGAGTCAACAGTGAACCGCCAACACCATATTTTGTTAATTTCGGTCGAGTTACACCACGTTGAGTTGGATATTTCTAAATCAAAAGAAAAATCATATATGTACATCTATCATTAATCGGAACTTATTTATACTTTTTCAGCCCATCGTGCACATTTCAATAAATACATGTTTGAATAAACATCTTCTAATTGCAACCAACTTGACAATCCAAGTGCTGTATCCGTAAAAATCCAATCCATAATCGTTCGTAACTCGAGTAAAAATGGAATTAATAAATAACTAAAGAAATATGATGAATACAATCGAAAATTCAATTTCAATAGGCAATTCTTACATTCGATATAATATTTGATTAACATAATTAAATTTTTTCATGAGAAAATTTCCAGCAATACGTTTCGGATAGCCTAATCGTACTTGTGTTGATGAATAGCCAAAATAAATGCATTTAAACAAATACCAAAATTGAGCAGCAACATTATCACGAAATTTCCTATAAAAACCAAACGGAAAATGTTCATTAGAAAAAAAATGAATCAATCAATGTTCTCATACGTATGCGTTATGCCAGGTAAAACGAAAAATAACCATATATGTACGCCAATAACTTGGAATAAATGAAAAAATAATTTTCCACGAACATTTCGACGTAAATAAAGTGCTCGATCGATTACAATTAATAAAAATTGAATCAAAAGCATCGCAAGAAAAGCCACCGGGACCTTGAAAGTGTGAAAATAGATACTATTAGTTTTTAATCATAATTCAAATTACTTTATTTTCTTTTATTGTTTGTACAACATTATTTCCACTGGCTCTTTCCTAAATATTTAAATAAATTTATTTTCAAGATATTTAAGCAGTTAAAAGAAAAATGAGGGTAAGGGTAATGGAGAAGTGCACCGCCCATTGAGTGAAGGGATATTCGCAATATTTCTTAGGTTCTGCATCGAATTTATTACCCTTTCAACTCTTGTTAACTGGAAACGAATGAATATGAAAAAAGAGAAAAATTTCAAATACGATCATTTAAAATTACTTACACCAAATTGACTATAGAAACATATGACAATAACCATATTGATGAAATCACAGAAAAATAATGAGGCATAAACATCGTGAACAAACAATGCTTGATGAAGACGTCGACAGAAGTTAATAAATGGTTCGAAACAATAAAAATTTCTGTTAGAAAAAAAAAGTGAATTAGTTCAACTTTTGAACATTTAAAGGAGATATTTTAATTTATTTACGTTTTCTTTTTAGGAGCTTGCGATGAAGAAATTTCTTGTTCGGCAGATACAGCAACATCTTGATCCGCGGAACCTAATCGAGAGTTATTATGAATTTGTTTGATTGAAAGATTAATATGCACAGTGACGTGCAAACATATTTAGCGATGCTACATCAGAGATTATGTACAGGTTCTTTTTTTTTTACTACAGATCAGATAATTGTTTATTTTTTCACAATCACGATTCGATTAAGGCAATCATAATTCAAATGGCTAAATGTAATAAAGTGTGGGTAAACCGAAAGAACTGAAATCTCATTGACGCATGATGTTCGATTCAAGAATTTTGAGAAACTGCCTAGGTAATGGTAGACTTCGAAAATCATAGGTCAACGTTTGTTGAAACCCTTACGATCACGCTATTTTCATCAAAACTGATACTATTTAAAGGCAATATCAAAAATAGTATTTTTCGTTCATCTAACGAAACCTGCTTACCATCGAGTATACTTGGCTCTGCTTTCCAAAGTCCAAGTTGCTAAAATAGAAATGAAATTTATTAACTATCATGCGAACTGAACAATAAACAATATAGCTACTTTGAGAATTGATCGATGAATAAATAATGATAAAAGTAAAAATAGATCAGCAGCAGAAGCCGCATTCTCTTTTCGACTAATTCCAATGATATTAACAGGTGATAATGGATTCATTTCTGTTATCTCTGTAGCATTCCAAGGATAAAATCGAAATTGAAATATATATTTAATTACAATCATTGCTTCTGTATAAGTTATTATTGTAATCCAATAGTTTCTTGATGGCCTTGACGATAGCATAGCCCAAAGAAATATTGATAATGGTAGTGGAATTGAAAGAAGTGCACCTGATGTTAAATGATTGATTACCATAGCTGCATAACAAACAAGTTCCGAATGAGACATTATATAATAAAATAATGCATCAACAAAACGGTAAACACGCGAATGTTGCTTGAGTTGAGATGTTTGAGAAACTATTCGATTATCAAAACGACTAAATAAAAAATAACTTTCGATTAGAACAGGAAAAGTTTTCGATTCGAAAATGATTACCCATTTTCTACAGGAGCACAATTATCTTCGTCAAGATCAATAACAGTTGTCTTGAAGTAAAGTATAAAAAAAAAGAATTATTTTTCGTAAAATTAAAAACCAATGACGCTTACTGCTGCATTAACCGCTTGGGAACGACGACGCTGGTCCTGTTGAGCAATTTTATCTCGTGCTTTCATTTCACCTAATCTTTTTGAAACTTCTCGATAATCACGTGAATTTCGATCGAAAAAATTAGTAAAATAATCAAGAACAATTTGGCCTATTAAGCGTATTTTAAAAAAACCAGATTTTCCGCTTTTTGTCGAGTTTTCTATAAAACAAACATACATGAAATAATCAAAATATCTGACTGCACTACCTTTCGGTTCAACAGGTGCTGTAAGTTGGGGCATTGTTGTTGGTTCCATGATTGCAGTTGTGGTTGTTGCTGGAAGTGTTGTTCGTTCAAAACCTTCTATTGGAAGAAATTCTTGACTTCGTGACTCAGAAAGAGGTGTATTCGGAGGCTCTAGAAGTCATATGAATAGATTATTTTTTTTTAATTTTGTTGAGCAGCATCAGAAACGCATCTTTTTACAATATGACTTACTCTGTAGAGCAGCAGTAGCTGCATGTTTATCTCGTGCTGCTATAATTTGTATGATCTAAAAAGAAAGCAATAAAACATAATTATTTATTTTTCTTCTTGATTTACTTGTTCCTGAGCAACGGCTGCTTCATCTTGTTTTCCTTCATCTTCATCTTCTTCTTCATCTGATTCATAATCAAACATATAATAATCACCAGATCGAATAGCTAAAAACAAAATCGACAAAAAGTTTTACAAAAATAGTTTTTTTTTGTTTTCAACAAACCTTGGAAATGTTCTGATACATCAGCAGGTGCTGCAGCAGTTTTACTTTCCAATTGATTTAATCTTAATTGTTCTTTAATACGTTCCAAACTTCGAGTTATTTTGTTTACTGTTTGTTCTTCACGTTCTCCCTCTTCACGCATACGTTTATGTGAGATGTTATTAAATAAAACAGCACCTTGACTAGCTAATTTAGCTTGCAAACGAAGTTCACCAACAATATGTTTCCAATGATAACTACCAAATATTCGTTTTTGCAATAATAAGCAGATCAAACAAAAACCATCCCTAGGCCATCAATGAAAAATATTTATTTGCTCAAAACTAAAAGAATTCGATTTGGAAATTTACATGAAAAGATTGGCGCTAGATGCATTTCTATCGCATTGGTCTTGACTTGCTAAAAGAAACGAACAACACGAAGAAATAAACTTAATTTACTTTAAAGAACAAAATAGATAAAGACAAGAATATACCCTTAAATGTTGCAGGACAATTTTTTGGAGGAATCAAGTCCGGTTTCAAGCATGGTACAAGCAAATCGACAAATGTACAAAATGAAGAAGTACGTTTCACTCCATCACAAGGTATCATTGAATAAAGAAAGATGCAAACTGCCACCTAGAGAAGAATCAATTTAAATCAAGAATCATGCTTTGTTGAAGAAGATATTCATAAATAAAATAGATAAAAATCAAACAACTAGAGAAAGGGAACTACTTTGTGTGTCTAATCGTTTACAAGCGACCGAAAAAGTTTGCCGTATAATGTATCGAGTTGATAAACTATCAATGCAAGCGAACATCTGCAAAAATGGTATTGCTTTTCTTCTCAATAGAGAATTCAAGAAACACACAAACTATACCGATTGTCCTTACCTGTAAACATGCTTTAATAAATATAACCGAAAAGCAGTAATAAATCAAAAAGCCCCATCTAAATAAAATATTGAAAACATTAAAATTGTAAAGCACAATAATAGAATTTACATACAATCGAAGCATAATTGTGACATGTTTGGTTAAAAAATCTTGTCCATACCAAAAGAAATAAAAGCATGCGACAAGATAACCAAGACCCAATAAACTAATTCTTGTTGTTCCAGCTAGATACACAATTGACAATACAGTCCACGCACTGTACATGAATATAACATATTTCATGTGATCAAACCAATTTCGTCTATTCATAACAAAATCCCAAGTTGGATTTTCTTTAAGATTTTCTTTATCATAAATTATTTCACGATTGGATCCGCCTGCTCTAGCATAAATACGATCTTTTTCATTAGTTTCATATTTAAATACACGCCATTGTTGACAAGCAAATAACAATTGAAAGAAATCACCTGAATTGAAAAATCAAAATATGACCGTTTTAGCAATGAAAATTGTTCAATATTACCAATCAATTGTGTCGCTGATGGAGGATTAACATAATCTGGTAGGAAAAGCCAACGTCTCAGTTGAATCCAACCATCAAGTTTAATATTTATCCATGGATAGTCTAGAAAACAATTGTAAATGTTCTAGATTTTTTTTTTGTACAGAATATTGTTTCGAGAAGACTCATTGATTACAATTATTTTCATTTAGGAATCTCTCCTGAAAGTATAATTGAATATGAGAAAAGCAGATTATAAGGTAGAGATGTGGAAAATAAAATGAAAAATAATCAGACAAATTTTTCTCCATGAAATCTACTGCTGCTTTAAGTAAACAAAATCTGAATTTTGTTTTTGATGAACATAGTGTTTGAATGAGTAGAGTCTTTATAGAACTTGAAGTTGAATGTCATCGACACTTGATAATTAATATAATAATTCTCATATAGACTTGCATTGAGTTCGTTTTCTATTTGAAAAGTAGTTTTCAAAGGTTGGGTTTTGAGCGTCACTACGATTCTAAACCAAGATAACTTGCAACTCACTAGAATCTGTACCTGTCAATTATTTCCATTCAACAGAAATTATAGGAGCGCACGAAGGAAATCTTTGGAGCTGCCCTGAAAATAATTGTAAGCACTTACCAAAGCAAAGGAATGGTGGTGCTCCAACGACACTCATATATTGAAGAGGAAAAACGATAACCAAGAAGAATACATAAGCCGGCCATACTCTTTGAATAAAATGTCTACTCGAAATTAAAAATATTCCAAGCCAAATAGCATAGAGTACAGCCATCATATCCAGGCGAGAACCAACAACAATAATTATTGTTGCATAACATATCTAATGGAACAATAAAATCTTATCTTTTTCGAATATAAACAAGTCTGCTTGTCGTTTACCTCCAAGCCAAATCGATAAAAAATAAAATTTGCTAAATACTTAAAGAAATTATAAATTCCTTGATCAGCTTGTTGATAATTAACCATATCGAATTCATATGTACCGTCGTCTGGATTTTTAATAACAAATGGTTCGAATAGAACTGGAAAACGATTTCCAACAAGTTGAACATTGAATTTTACGGATAGTAATAAACGACGATGTTTTTGTCGATATCTGACAATGGCATCAAATGTTAAACAAATTGTTAGTAAAATATAAAACTAAAAGATTCAAAAACGAAAATGAAATATTCCTTCTGTATATCTCCTTGAATGATTTTCTTACGCCAATGAATCGATCAATATTTGATGTTAATTCTAAACCAAACCATTTAGCTGTATCATTCGGAATTATGCTCATATTTGAACTAATCTAAATGAAATTCTATTGAATTCAAATTCAAATTCAAAATGTTTTGCTTCTATACTTGGGAGCAATTTCTAACAAAAAAATTCTTTTCAACTATATGTTGTTTAGCAATTTCTAATTGATAACACATGGATGCAAGAATATAAATACCAGTAGCAGTTAATGTTAATAGATTAATTAATTTTCGAAATCGAGATGTGATTAAACCGATCGTTGCCAAGATAATTAAGATTACATTAAATGCACATACCTATTAAGAGATATATAAATTATCGTTTGTTTTTAGAAGTAAAAATCTTTTGTTTACTTTAAATGCACAAGTAAGAGCAACTATGAAGAGAACTAATTTAAACGTATGTAATTCAGCAATACGCCAACCGTAGTAAATCAATTGTTTATAGAAACGATTGGTACGAAAATATTTTTTATATAATTTTTCTTGCCAAGTTTTAGTTTCGCAGTTTAAGATTTGGTCAGTATGTGTTTTACTGACATTGTGAGTATTTTCTAAATAATAAGCTGAAAATTTATAGTCAAAATCGAAGTAAATAGTTTACCTCTCGCATATGCATGAATCTCTGTCAATGTGCCATTGGCTGGGCCTGAAAAATCTCTTTGACTAAAAAATACATATTTAAAATGAAGTCATTGTTAATAAAAAAAACACAAAATTTTCGTATTCTTTTCAGTGTGATTTTCAATAAAACCTAAATCGTTACTATTTACATGAAACTCTATCAGAGATTTACATTAACATGAAGTACTCGAAGGCAATGTATCAATCAAAATATTTCCTAAAACATTCGGATTCGATTCGGATTACTTTTGAGGTTATATAAATGACACAAAAAAAAATCTAAATGGACATTCTAGTTAAGAGAAAATTACGGAGACATTTTAAACGTCGCTCGATGAAAATTTCGCTTTGATTGTTCAATTTTCTGTATACGTAGCGAATTAAGATAAAAATCTACCTTGGCATAGTGATTAGTTTCATCCAACCCGAATGAAAATAATATAGTTGCATTATGTTAACAACTAAGAATGTACTTGGTGTAAGTAATTTAACAGCTAACACATTTGATGGAACAACTTCAAGTCCAATTGATGCAAGTCTAAACAAACCAACAATATCCATATTCATTTTTTTAAATAAAAAACAAACATTTACAATTCTTTGCTAAGTCTTTCCGATAAAAATACGTTGACATTTTCAAACTAAAATATTTGAAAAAAATAATAATACTTTCGTAAGATAATTAGAGTTTGTTATACTTGATAAATGTATATCCCGATTAGAACTAACATTGAATAAATGATGATTACTAAATGAAATGTTGCCGCTGTTTTTCGCCAAAATCCAAATGAAATCTATGAAGAAAAAAAGAATTGATAATCTTTGATTTCTCTGTACTAGTTTCGGTCGTACTTGAAATGAAAGAATAAAAAATAAATAAAATGCCATATAAATAATACGATAAAGAACAACTGTAGTTTGAATGCTAACAAGTAAGAGCATGCCACATGATACGAATATCCAATACTTTGTTAATAAGTTAATTAACCATCGTCCTTAGGAATAAAAAGTAAATTTAGCTATTTAATTAACAAACAAAAATAACATTTACCTAATCGACGAGGGTAGGAATCCTGCGATGTACTGTTTCGACGCACTACAATATTAAAAAGCCACAAATTAATTAATCAAATTTTCTTAATTAGCAAAATCAATTTCTAGAAGAATATTTCAACACACCGGCGTGGATTTATTTCTCTTAGAAAATCAATGATTCATCTTACTTAATTCTATAACTATAAAAGAAGCAAAAAATTTATCGTTTTTTACCTTCGATATTCAATGAAATTTAAAAAAAAATCAATACTAACTGTCAGTTGCTTGTACATTATTCATTCGTTTTTCGTTGATATATTGTCGCAGTGTTAACCAAAAGAACAACATATAGAAGGACTAAAATAGATGATTTCATTGGTATCTTAGTGCAACATATTTGTTCAATATTCCATTATTTAACCCTTAAAAACCGGAAGGCCTTATCGTTAGAAATTGGATAAACTAACCATTAAAATAGAAATTCTAACATCCTAATAAGAATTATTCATAATATTAATAACAAAATTTTTTTTTATTAAGGAGATATAGAATGTCCCTTGGAAGGGACATTCGGTCTTAACTGACCACAGTTTTCACTATTCTCAGTTCATGTAAAAAGAGTGTTTTCTTTGAAAAAATTTTATTTATATGTTTTGTTATTACTCAAGAAAACGAATTCAAGCAAAATTTCACTTTTTTTCAAAATTTATCCACTCTCTACTTCAAAATAAGATCTGACGGTGGGGTCCTCCGAGTATTTTGTCGGCATTATTAGTGAAGAAAAAACAGTGATCTTATGATCACAATGGTAGTTTTGCTTGATAAATATAGCCGCTACAGAATGCGTTACGAGAGCAAAATCAAGACTATCATGAAGGGTTCAGGGCTGAGACAAGCGGGATCCCTCCAGTGAAAACGGGAAAAAATATGGGAATTATTGAAATTTTTCGACGACGGGCTGAAGAACGAAGTTTTCCTTGATGCTCCCGTGCAACAATGTTTAATATGATAAGAAATCGACGAAAACTAGTTGATATGATAATTAAAGGTTGTTAAAACTTTTAGTCCGCCATGACCGCCGAATGTCCTTTCTAAGGGACATGGTCTTTATGACATCGCAGTTCATCAACAAATCAATCGAAACATCGTTGGATGATTTCCTACGATAGAGTAACGATGTGTCGCGAAGATGCAATTTGAAAAATAGATTCTCTTCCAATATTCATCAATAAGATAACGTTTCAAAATAAAAAAATTGATATTTAAAAAGTTATCAGTTTTAAAAGGCCCATTTTCCTCTGACAATTACTCAGATTTGTCTTTACTCTTTTTTTATGATACACCAGATCGTTTGAGTCGAAAAAAATATTCTGCATGCACTAATATTGCGTGTTCTATTCAAATTTTCTTGTTGTCCCTCGGAAGGGACATACGGCTTTTAAGGGTTAAAGAAATCACTGGAGAAAAACGCATTTGTTCTCGCTCTAAATATATCTTTAGTTTCGAATCAACCTTTGAAGAAATTAACGGCACGATCTGGAAAACAGTTTCCATAATTTATATTCTTATTAAAACTAGATCGATCCAAGTCATAAGATGATCTCTATGAAACAACAGTCTTACTAGCGATTTTTCTTTTGAAAACAAAAAATATCGTACGACATTTATATTAGTTTTTACTTCGTATAAACAGTAATCCAGGATTTTCTAAAAAATGAAACTTTCTAATCAACAAATATCATCCAGAAGAGTAGTAAGCATCATGTCAAGCTGTGCGTTGTTGGATACCAATAACATTCTTTGTACTCAACTACTTTCTCATAGTTAATTAACCTAAAATCCAAGGGAAATTCTGCATGACTGTTAAATTCTTGCCATAGGTTTCGGTATCGTATAAATAAGTTAATTTATATATATATATATCAAAACCTACAATTTCTCTCAAGGAATCAACTGTAAAACAAAACAAAAATGAAATTCAACTTTTAGTGGACTAGTTTTGATCGTCTCTAATGTCTTCTATTTAGTGGAATGTTGAACAAATATGTTTTACTAAGACTTTTTTTCCGACATAGATCTATCATACTTTAAGAAGTAATGGAATAAATGCCGGTTGAAAATCTTCTATACGAATGCCAATCTGTTCCATTGTTCGACGATCATAGGAAAAATTTAATTGATCAAAACTAACTTTAAAACCAACTAAATATTGTAATATTAATAATGCTGCTCCATAAATTGTAAAAAATGGACTCATTCTCAAACACCATTGCCGAGAATTTGGTAATACCCAAATAAAACATGCCCAAAGAAGATAAACTAAGGTCAATAAACTATGAAACGTTATACTCCATGCCTAAATCAATTAAATTATTCCATGAGAATGATTGTGAAGGAAAAAAACAAAACCATATATCTACCAGCATTGCAATCAATGACAATAAATAACTTTGCCGTTCGAGCACACGAAGGACCGAAAAAACGACGAAAATAATTCTACCTTGCCATGTTTGATCTCCAGGTTGTTCTATACTCCATCGTCGATGTAGCGTAGGTGAATTTTGCTCAATAGCATCATGACCTTCGGAGTTGTGTACCAAACTCTATAAAAAAAAGAAAAAGGAAAAAAAATTACCAGTCAATATACTTTATGCACCATTATGAGTTTATCAATGAAGCTAAGCTTTAACAAAATAAAAATAAAAACTAGTCATAAGAAGGAATAAAGAAGCAAGACTTGTCGTTTTGAATATAACTAGACTATGTCTTTGCATTGAATACTATACATAAGCAGTCACACAATTCAAATAAAGCAACATTTGAGCAAACCTGCTGATCATTACTGCGACGAACATGTATCTGGTTAATAAGTTATACACACAGAGTATACGAAAGGGTGACACACACGAAGACAATATTATCTCTCATATTCTTACCTGTTGTTCAAGTGCTTGAACTGTTGTAATATTCGATCGTACCTTAAGAAAAACTTTTTCATGCGGAAAATAACAATTCAAAATTTCAATAAAAACTTACCCGTTGCGAAAGTATTTGATTTGTTTCAAACGCAAAATAAAAATATAAAATAAGCAACGCACATGGATTAACATAATCCGTCCATACTAATTTTCTATTGAAAGACGGTTCTGTATCCGTACAATTACTTGTAACAATTGCTGTTAAACCTGTAATACTAAAAAGGAAATCATCAACATTTATTTAATTACATATAAACAAAACAAAAATTGTTTTCACTTACTTGCTCCATAATGATATAGGTGGTAAAGCTTCTTGAAAAAATTCAAATTGATAAAGATAAAAAGTTAGTAAATGTACACCTGTGTAAATGGCTAATAAAGCTCGAGCGGATGTATATTTTCTACCAAAATTAACCGATAATGACCAAATGAATGCAATTATAAGGAAAAAAATAAAATAAACCGAATTGATAATACTTGGATAGACAAAGGCAGCAAAGCCAACAAGGACGAATTGAACGAATAAGCGTAATCGTCTTAATATCGATAATAATCTTGGCCATAATTTCTGTTCACTTCCAGTATCAGTACTCGTACTAGCACTGCTCGTTGCTAATGGTGATGTTGTAGATGCTGGCAAAGCTTCATTTGTTTCTCGATGTCTAGGTAATGATAATCTACGTCGGATGATAAAAGAGCAAACGGTTGATATAGCGAAGATGATTACATCGGGAAAGATTAAACGTAAAATTCGAAGAGCATTCGAATTATCAAGACTAAAGAAATAAAGATATATTTTCAACAGACTTTTGTTTATGTAATTATAGTATACCGTTCTAAACCAAAATATCGAAGTGTTTGAGTCAGTTCAGTACCTAAAGTAAAATCAATAAGAGATTTTGTGTTGAAAAATTTTAGTTCGTTTTCTTTTATATACAATTCTTGAGCGTATGACCGTAGGGTTTTTTTCCAAGAATAATCGCTTGAAATATAATTTGAGCGACAACAGTGAGCAAACTTATCAAACCGATAAGTAAAATAAATAGACGAAAACGTGCTAAGATAAAATTCCGAATTATGTTTTATTTTAAATTTAATTATCTATTTTACTTCGAATATTTTTTTCAGTTATTGAGCCAAGCCATGGAAGAACCAATAAAAGAAATGCATATATAAGTGAATTAATACTGTACCGAAAGATAATTCCTATTGATTAAAAAGTAAAAGACAATTTTCTTGAATTTACTAAAGTAAAAATGTTTTTATCTTCCTTCTTACCTATGAGCAATACCAGTGGAAGAAGAATTAGGATAAGTACAGATAAAAATGATTGAGCCATTCCTGTCAATTCTCTAAATAAGCTGAGAAAAAAATTATTGCAAGTGATTGTCTTAATAGGATAAATAAAATAATTGTATAATCTAAAACTGACGTCGGAATATCAGGATGTCACCGACGGAGCTACGATATCTGTAAGAAAAACATCTCCTTATTGTCCTTCACATTAAGATTATTTTTCTTTTCTACAGCGCAAAACTAACAACAAAACAAAATGGTGAATAAAATCATACAATTATCTAGCTATCACAATATGATCAGTTGTCGATCGAAATCATTTCAATACACAATTATATTGACATTAGGCATAACCCAATAAGAACAATATAACTATTGTTTTTACTTTTGTTTTTCTATGTGAATGCATAAATAGCTGTAGGCAGTTATATATATATACTTTATTTAGTATGTCGCCATATTGTGCTCTTTGTTACTAAGAACGAAAAAAGTTACATTTTGTGTAATCGTTGGTGTTAACGAACTGAGAATATTTTGATTAGTCCAACAATTGAAATAGATTAATTATGTGCATATTAAACAGTAGCATATATTATACAATCAAATACAGGAAAAAATATATACTCATCGATAACAAGCAATGTCTGCAAGTCACCAAATTGTATCTTACTTATTTTCAGCAAACAATTTTGTAGAAAACGGATTAGTATACGATGGAATCAAAATTAAGCTTTTCATCGATAATATGTGATGTTCTTCATTTTGTTTTAATGATATTGAATATACATTTTCATGATGATGTTTGTTACTTTTATTCATATGAGAAAATGCAGGTTGTCGTTGAACGCGCAGATCTTCAAGCTCGATATCATATTTATTAATTGATAATGGTTGTATATTAGTACATTCAGTTGAATTCTTATTATTGCTCATAATTATTTGCATATAGATACGCTTGATTTTACGTAGAAATTAGTTAAAATTCTCTTGAGATAATAACGGAATTAGTGATACTCTGACGATAGGAATATAAATGTCAAACACTTGATAAGCGAAGAGAGAAAATAAAATATGCTTATATGACAACTATTTTCTCTATTTCTCTCGTATTGATGAATAAGGGTTTACGAAACGTATAGAAAATTGAATAAACTGACTACAACCGTTCTCTCTTATACTTCATGGCTTTTTTTCTTCTTTCTGGTGATCTTCGTCAAAAGAAAAAAACAAACTATCTATATATAATTCAAAGAGGAATACAAGTGACAGCTGATTCATATTGATCTTACTAGTTATCTTACCAATCATTAGAATAATAATAATTTATCTTGATGCGTCGTAGTCGTGATGAAACAAAGTATTCTTGTTAAACTATATACAGATAAGATAAAACAGAATAATGACTAATCTACAAAAACTAATAATATAGTTCAACATTTTTCTTTCATGATTAATCGTTTTCATATTTAATAAATATTTTTTATTTATATATTTGACAGAACAAAAAATTATTTTCCTCTCTAAATTTTACAAAAATACAATGAAATCCAGCGAGACAGCAATCTTCTGTTGTAAGCATAAATTTTCCATCAGCATTCCGCGAACGTATTATCTAGGGATTTTCCAATCAATCCCTATGCGTTTATGAATACAAATTCCACATTGTTTCTCATGGCATGCATTTATTTCTATAGTAAAGATACATGAATATATCCAGATGTTTGATAAATGCTCAAGAACTCCCAGTATACTCGCATTGTTTTCAAAAGACATTGAACAAACGCATCTGTAAATTATTGTTCATCAACATGATTGACTGAACCACGATTCATTGTTTTTATTTGTTCTTTTTTTTTGTTGAATAATGTGCAACGAATAAGAATCTGAAAAAAATCTGATAATTGTTTGATTGAAAACAATGAAATTATTATAAAATCTGTTAGAGATCATTTTGGGACTCATTTCTGTGATTGAACAAAGAACGCAATACTTTGTGAAGATGATACATATTCCCGCCCATAAAAAGGTAACTTTATAGCTTCTTCACGAATAAATAAATAAAATGTAAATCCCACTTTCAACTCACCCCGAACGACTCGCTTATCTATGAGTCATCGAAATATTTAAAAATCAATATCCCCTCTGGAAAACCTGAGATCTACATTTAAAACTCATCTATTATTCAAACAATAAAAACAAATTGGGGAGAATTCATTGTATCTAGATCGCATCTGAAAAGTCATATTTTCATATAATTATAATGTTATCAGTTGTATAGATGTCATGCGCTCACTGCCATACTCGGATGGAGGCATACACGATATATATATATATCAGAGCGTCAACAACATAGGAGGCATCATCGCTATATGAAAGAGGTTCAGATTTTTTCCCATCGTTCTTCAATATGTGTATGAATTGAGTTTAGCATATTTTCGAAATTATACTGTTGTTTGACATAAATCTTAATATACTGCTGTAATCAATGAATCTACACATAAACCAGGTCGAAAAAAATGACTCCATAACCAACCTTAAATGGTGTCATCTATTATAGCAGATTACGAACGATAAACGATGACCGTTATCTAGCAAGAAAAAAAACGATTCATATAATGGTATGCCCGATTCCGATGAAATAACCTCGATGAACATATTCGATTTGCTATTATAAGTTGCTAGCAACTACCAGAATTCGATGCAAATCTTCGTTGAGAAGCAATTAACGAATCTCACGATGAAATCCTCTTGAATTAATTCAGTACTACTAGGTATCTTCGTGTCAATATTAACTGCTATCAAGAACATTGTTGGATTCGACAATAGGATATGATCGGATTCCAACACTAGATACTCAAGTATTATCGTACAGTCAAGGGGGAAAAAGCTGATTGCCTAGATTGTCATTAATTGTCATTGATTGTTATTGATTGCCATTTGATTGTCATTGATTGTCTTTGATTGTCTTTGATTGTCTGTAGTTTTAAGTAGTTTTTAATACTTAGAAATAGGGGAAACGTCTTTTTTCTGACTCACTTCAAACATTCATCTCTCAATATGACGAAGATAATTCATTTTAACGATAAAATTCGTAAATAGTCTAGTGAAATTAGTAATGGCGTGACCACAGAAACAACGACAACTTCTTGAGATGAAAATATGAAAAACAGTTAAAATCTGCTTTAGCCTATCGAAATAGTTTTTCAGAAATATATGTGGCAGGCGAGTTCGGAGTAGTTTTCTTCTGAATTTTTTTAGTAGAATTTTGTTGAGATCTGACTTTAGAAATTTTTATATTCAAAATTATTCCTTGCATCTTTCTAATATGAGTTATATAATTTACTCTCTGTATACTTTTTTAACTATGGGGACATGGGGACATTGAATTCATCTGAGAAAAATAAATTTTGTATTTTTATCTCTACGATAAATTCACTCTCTGTATACTTTTTTAAACTGTGGGGACATGGGGACCTTGAATCTATCTGAGAAATATTTCTTCTCTTTTCTGTTGTTCTATAATGTATTATCACGATCAGGAAAAAAAAGAAAAGAAAATTATATTTTTTCGATTAATTATTTTTTTTCGCGCCTTCCAATCTCAACTGAAATTCTCATGTGAACTGTTATGTCTTATATAATAGTTCGTAACATATTTTATATAATAGTTCGCCATGGTAAAGCTTGGATTGAGCGAACAAACAACAATTTACTTTGCTTGTCGATCATAACACCTTTCAAACAATCCTATGGCAAAGTCGTTCGGCTTGTCATTTGAAAGCAGCCGTAAGGGTGTTTGTTTGAGCAAAATTTTTCACTAGAGTCTGAACAGCTTTAAGTTCATGCCAGTTGAATTTAATCAAGTACTTAAATACAGCTATGTATCGAATTCATTGAGAGCAGAAATTGTTAAGTGAAATACGAACTGCACTCTAAGTTAAAATGTGTCGCATGTGTCGGGATTAGCGACACATAGCACGACACATTCGGGCACGACACCAGGTGCTCGTTGTGACACATTCTCTCCAGCAAGAGCGCGACACATTTTCCCACGACACATCCGACACATTCATAAATCACGGTTCTAGTCTAGGCGACAGCATTTTCGTAATTTTTTTATTCATTATGCTAATTACTATTTAATTAATATTCATTATTATTTATGTATGAAGCACAATTGGAAGCCACCCAGATCCTGAAATCCAGCCTGTGGCGGCTGGTCCGATTTAGGTCGGACTACTCTCAGGTAGACCTTCCCTGTGATGAAATTTATCTCGAAATATTTACAAGAAATATAAAATCGAGAAATAATCTGTAAAAATGCACATTGAATTTTGTGATTTTTATCTGATANCTCTCAAAAATTTTGTTTTACAGAACTCATATAAAATAGCAGGGATTATACATTTACCCCAGTGATGCAAGCATGATTATACATTCACCCCAACGGGGGTAAATGTAAAGTCGCAAAATCGTGATGAAAGGATACCCTGCAGATAGCTCTACGTACAGGGTTTTCAGTTGATTTTTGCACCAATCGATAGAATGTCATCTTAGCTAGAGGTCTTGTGACCGAAACTTTTTTTTTAAATCAAAACTAAAAAAGTTATCGCAATTATTCTAAGGCACACTATTTTTCATTTTACACTTACCCCCACTTACTCTATGTAAAGAACGGATAAAAATACGACACATTATACTGTGACACATTCTCTTGCTGGATCCCACGACACTAAAATTCACGACACAAAAACTCGACACATTTTAACTTAGAGTGTGTACTCAATAAAAATTATTAAAAATTACTTTAATTCAAAAAGATCTATTTGTATGTAGCTTTTTAAGTTAAAACAGTCACTTCTTCAAAAGCTAATCGTGACACCCAATAGTCGGGTGACAGTTCAAATCCTTTGAATATTCACTTAATCCTCACCTGGGACCTTTCAACAAATTTTCATAGCTGAAGACTGATGAACTTTAATGCTACTGAAAGTATATTATATTCTATTTTCAATAGTATACACTCTAAAAAAAAGTTCCACACCGAACTTAAAAAGGTTCAGCAAATAGTACGAAACCTAAAAGGGTTCTTCCCACAGGCTCAAGGGAAGAACCATTTTGAGTGTTTCGCAAAAAGCCTAAAAACGTTACGTATCAATCCACGAAACTTAAAAATCCAGGTCGACTGATCCGATATCGGATCTGATAGGAACCTGGAAATATCCTACAACCCGATACAATTCTATTGGATTCCGGGTCGAGGAATCGATGTCGGATCCTCAGTATCGGAATCCTATGAAATTCCGATGACATCCAACGGTTTTTCGTTGAAATTCATAGGAATCCGACACTGAGGATCCCATATCGATTCCTCGACTCGAAACCCAACGATAATTATGTAAGATCTGACAGGATCCGATAAAATCGTATTGGATTCCAGTCGGATCGGATGGGTTCCAATAGGTGCCTACTGTCGGATTGCTCGACTTGGGAAGGTTTGACGCGAAAGTACAAATTCTAGAGGTTAAGTAAAATGCCTTTTAAGGTTTTGTACAGAACCTTAAAAGGTTCTTCCCTCGGACACACGGAAGAAACGTTTTTGTTTTAGAGTATAAACTTAAGCCTCTCTCATTTTTTAAGAAAGCGAAAAGTTTAAATTATACTAATTCACGATTATGGTTTTGAAGAATGCAAACAAATAGGCTTTTATAAAATCGGCAATTATAAAGAGTTCAATTTGATGTTAAGTATGACACTACATCTAATATCATCTGATCGATTGTATGAATGTCAAGCTATTTTGCAACCGACTATTGCATATTTTTGAAAGATAATAGGGCAACGCGTACTGGTCTTTTATAGAAATAACTGTTATTGAACTGTAATACTACATAGATCTATCAACTCAACCTTCGTTTTAAAAGATTATTCCCATGAATTTCTATTCAATGTGAAAAAAATCAGATATTTAATGAAATATAAAAGAGAAAAAACCAACATATTTCTTTTCATAAGAACACCTTTTTTTTATCTATGGCACTTGTAGTACCATATTTACAACGTACGATGATACCATTCAGATTGCTATACAATCCAACTTGAAAGTCGCTGCCTTGATTGAAATTGATATTGAGGAAAGAAAGTCTATCCTTATTATGCCTAAGCCATTCAATAATACTATTTGAAATTCGAGTTTTTATTTCATCTGTAAGAACATGGGTTGCCGGTGTTGAAACCGCTCGGTACAAATCAGCCGAAGTATTAGACGTAGACCGATGAATCGAAGAATTAACTAGAATCACGGCAGCTGGTGATAAATAGTTCAAGATGATGTTGGGTGTCGATGAAAAAGAAGAAATCCCAATTGTTCAACAATCTAAACAGCGTCAAAATGAACTCTTGTTTGTTTTTAAATAGTTAGGTAAGAGTCATAATCGATGATTGGATGCCTGGAAGAAGATAAATGGAACTGTTGCTCAATGTAATGGGCATGTTATTTTTTAAGATTAATAAGTTCATCTGATTCAATATGAAGGATAGCAGTTAGATCTCTACAACTAAGAAACGAATCAGCACTGTTGAATTATTGAAAAGATAGCAGTTGAGCAACTTCTTTCCTACAAGTTGCTGAATAAAATCATAAAAATCTTCATCACAAAGATCCATAGTATTAAATGGAAGAAATTTTGTGTTTATATTTGAATGTTTTGATAGAGAAATATGAAGAAAAACAAAAATGTACAACTATTAGACTGCCCCTTAACTAATGAATAGATGGAAATGAAGTTAAACGAATACAGAGAATCATTTTTCTTCTATCTTCAACATGCACACACAATAAGAGAATGATATCCAGGTGATTTTTCAACTGTTTGCAGTTCTACGTATTCGCTCTATGTTAATAACTTGTGTGTCGGTAAATATCACATTGATATAACATTTTAAGATGAAAAATACAAAAGAAACACCATAGTCATCTCGATTTTGAAAAGCAACCACTTGATTCCCAGTGATTGTCAATGATTTACAATGGTTGGTTTGGTTGCAATCAGCTTTTCCCCCTTGCGTACAGTCTGGTTTTCAACAGGACTTTGTCTGTCTTACAAAATTCACAACATTTTGCAGCTGCTTTTGCGTAAATCAGATTATCGTCATGGAAAAAGTTCTGAATTTGTATGACACAAAAAATGATGCTTTTGAATATTAGAAGTGTTGATCTTGTAAACATCAGTATTACAGATACAAAGTAAAACATTTTCACATACGAAAATAAGGTCAACTTGTTTAACCATAAACCTAAAGACTTAGAAGATCACTAGCATATGAAGAAAGCTTAGATTAACTGATTCGGATAATTCGAATTCACCACGAATGATAAAAAAAGTAACTTGTATTTTTAATGGATTTACTAAGGTTAATAAATCATTGTCTTCCTATAGATTATGCTATTATTTACTTTTACTGCCACGAGGGTGACACAGCTCATGCATGACAACTTTTTACGAAAATAACAAATCAATTATCTTAACATGATTACATCCTGCAATGTCAAAGTGATACTTCTTAAACTAAACGATTACATCAGTCAGTTGAACGGCCATGTCACAAAATCTATCATCTACAGGTGTTTTCACAAGTATAATGTTCCTCTTTTTCCTTCTTACTCTACATAAACCATCTTTATTATTTAGCATGTTGACCTTCCCTCCCAGATCGTGGAGGTACGACGGGAAACGGCCGGAAAGCACGGGAAAGTGGAAGCACGATTCCGGTCGGTGTGCCGATATTGATGGCACGCTTCGATGATTCTCCTTCCTTCTCTTTCTGTTCTCTTTCCATTGTTCTTATATAGCTCTTTCTTGTCTCTCTTCTATCTCTCTCCTATATATACGTGTGTTATGCATGAAGTTGTTACACTCTGGAGATGTGAAGAAGCGAATAAACATCTTTGCCGAGAGTGGCACAAGCTACTCCAACCCTTGTTGATCGTTACAATCGGTAGTTGCCGGATTATTTTCCTGCGGATTCTGGTCAGTTTCCTGTGATTTCCGGCTGGATGTTGACCTGAATACACCGGAAAAAATCCGGCAACTCCCGACCGGAATACTGCCTCCACTTTCCAGCCAGCTACAGTGATTTTTCCGCATCTTTCTGGCCGGTTCCTACAGTATCCGTCCTCCAGAATCATTGACCAGTGTTCTTGTTATTCAATATGTCCTGTTCACAAGAGAAAATTGCCTTTCTAAATTTGTCAGAAACAATAAGGTCAATCTGTTCAAATGAAGATCGTGCTGCACATATGTCACAATTGGCATGAGAATTTCAGTTGAGATTGGAATGCACGAAAAAATAATTAATCGAATAAATATGATTTTCTTTTTTTTCCTGCTCGTGATAATACATTGTAGAAAAACAGAAAAGAGAAGAAATATTTCTCAGATGAATTCAATGTCCCCAGAGTTAAAAAATACACAGAGAGTGAATTTATCGTAGAGAGATAAAAATACAAAATTTATTTTTCTCAGATGAATTCAATGTCCGCATGTCCCCATAGTTTAAAAAGCTGTTAGCGCAATCCCCGTGGGATTAAAATGTGAAACACGATGAAACTTCTTTTCTGGAATTCGTTTATCACGGTCACTGATGGTCTGTGGAGCTTCTGTCTCACGGTCTGTATTATGATGTATGAAGTCTCTAGAAACCATCACAGACCGTTACAGAGAAATTTAATAATTATTAATTAATTAACCAATTAGTTGATTAATTAATTTCTCTGCAACAGTGTGTGTGGGGGGATGGGTCTAAATTTCTGCCCTATATACTTCAACACTCCTTTCAGATCATGTTTCACAAAAATATACAGAGACTGAATTATATAAAAACTCATTGTAAAAAGATGCAAGGAATAATTATCAATATAAAAATTTCTAAAGTCAAATCTCAACAAAATTCTACTAAAAAATTAAGAAAAAAACTGTTCCAAACTCAACTAAACTCCAAACTCGCCTACCACACAATACATCTATATTAACTGACTTGGCGGTGGTTAGCATGCGGATTTTACATGTTGGGTGCTACTGTTAACTTTTATTTTTGTCTTCATGTAATGAAATCTATGTTGTCTATGTGTGTGTGTGCCAACAAGATTTGAATAATTGAGACAATACATATTGGCAGGCGTCTGAAGGTCAAAGATTTGGGAGTGTAAAGGTTGTTTCCAACAAAATCTTGCAGAAAAGCGTAAAATATAGACGGCGTCAGATATGATCATTAGGAAACACTAAAAGGTTTTGGTTATTGGAGATGTACACTCCCGCTTCCACAATCACTTGATGCCGGACCAACATCTTATGGGAAAGAAATTCATTTTATTTTAGAATTTTAATATTACCGTCAAGATTATGTTTCTATCGTAGAAATGCATTGATTGATTGATTACTTATTTTGAGACAATAACTCTTATACATAGAAAAATAATTCTAGCACCATAGTTTATTTTGAACGAGTATTCTCATCCATTTTTTTTTACAGATTATGAAGATGTTTATAAGTGCTACTATCGTATATGGAGATATTCTAGATGTCAATTGGCATGGGGACGAAATGCAGACCAGCTAGCATGACTCATACATTTCGAATTTGAGAGAAAATAATTTTTATCGACTTTGTTAATGTGTACACTTCAATATGAAATTGTATTTTGATTAACGAGCGGTTGCTGATTTACTCATTTAAAATGTTAGATTGATTATTCATTACATTCTAACATTTCGTCTATTTATACGATTACATGAAGTACTCTTCAAACAATCAATCAAAAGAAAGAGACCTTGAGCAATAGCGGTGACACATTGCGCAATTACATGTTGTTGTTTTTTTACAATACAAAAAATAATAAATATACTACATTTGTTTACTATAGTTTCTATGAGCAAAGACTCGTGTAAAATGTTGTCTACTTTTGAAATTTTACCCGATGAAATAATAATGACACTTGTAAAATATTGTGGTGACACTTGTACAATATTACGAACATTTCTTGGTCTTAATCAACGTTTGAATAGGATTCTTATTGATAAACGTTTACATCTATTAACTGACTTTTTACATATTGAAGTACGAGATGATTATTATAATTCTCAAGTATTTCAACAATCATATCAACAACTATTATCTATAAATACAAGAATCGATGAACAAGAACTTTCTTTAATTCTACAAAGATTACTTAGTTTTCATATTCAACAAAAATATATTCAACTAGGACTTGAATTTCAATTATTACAAGAAAAATTTGAAGTAACTCGTCAATCATTTACTCATGGTGATATTACTCAATTAGATAATGAATTAAAGCGAACATTTGATAGTTTCTCCATAAATCATGCATCCAAAAAATCTATTGAATTCATGAAATCACTTGTTTATACAAAAGGTGCTCGTTGTAACTGTGATGATTATGAATTATGCAGATTTAATCTTACTAAAACTGTAAATGAACATGTTCTTTGCCTTGTTAACAACCTTTCATATCAATCGTCAATATCAGCGAATTCATATTTCGAATTATTCAAAGCGTTACTTATTTCCAACAGTTCTCTCATCAACAATAAAGATTATGTTGGTAATGGTGGTTGTAAACTTGCTTTTTTTCTTGTTCATACACTTTATAAATTACAATATTTTTATCATGGCAGATATCCAGTGCCTGTGAATATGAAATATTATCGTGTTGTAGTCGATATATTTCTTCTTGTTATACAATGTCAAAAACGAATCGTCGGAAATGAAGATAGCATTCGACGAACTATGTTAGATATTTTAGAAATGATTTGCCAGGTAAATAATGATATATGTATTCAAGTTATTCAATGGGAACTATTGAAAATAGTTATTGATGAATATGTTACCATAGCCAATGAACCATGGGATGAGTTTTTAATGGATAGATTTAGAAACGTATTAAAAAATCTATTTGAGAATACACGATTAGATGTTCTAAGTTATCTTTATTGTGATGTTCGATTTGAACAATTCTTTAATATAGGAAATTATACTCGAGAATGTCTTGATATAATGACTAGAAATCAACATGGAAGAAAATTGTTCTACATGATGCTCGATGATAATTTATTGGAATCAATATTTTCGGGAAAAAAATTGATATTTATTTTATTGGATAAAAAAGAGCGAAAATTATTAGAAAAACTATTACAATCATCACCACATCTTATTCATCAATTGGATGAAGATGGCAATGATCCGTTACTTTATATATGCATTAAGGTTTACGGCTGTCGACATCGCATTATTCAATATTTAATCAAAAGTGGAGCTGATCTGCAAAGAAAGAATTTTAGAGGACAAAATTTTATCGATACATTACAATTAGAAAAAAATCGAAAACTATTCAAAAAATTAATTGAACACGAAATCACATCTTTCGATGAACAGCAAATTAATCTTGTTAAAAATGTTGATGAAAATTCATAATAAAAAGAATACAGATATGAGAGTTTTATCTAATGTGAAGGATAGGTCCTTTATTCGACGATTGCACTGAACTGCACGTATTTTCTATCTATTCTACTATTGAATATGGTTCCAATGGAGATCGTTTCGTAATAATTTATTTATATCCTATATGTCATACATAGCAGATTTGCCTCATGATTATACATTCAGATAGAAAGCAAAGAAATGCGTTGTAAGATTTTTTAATTTTTTAAACAGTAACGCTGTTGAAATTAAAGACCAATGGCGTTATTTGATGAGATTAAACGTCTCTACATTGGGAAAATAAGATCGCCTGTGATACTCAATTTTTGAATGGTATATCATGCAAAAGAAAATGATTCATTGAGGCATCTAGTTTTTAACAACGAATTGTGTTCTATTGAATTTATTACGAACCCAGCTGGTACCATTTTTTTTTTGATGATAGCTTTTTTTCTTCTTCCTTCATTTACTTGATTTTAAATACAACAAAGTTATGCCAACAGATACATCAACTGTTGTTGTTATTGGTAGTCTTGGTATTCTTTCTATTCTTATTTTTCTTTTATTTAAAAATAAAAATCAATCGAACAATTCTGGTGACAATAATCGAAAAAATGTAATTATCGCATTAAAAAATCCCGATATTAAATATCAATTTCCATTGGTTCACAAAGAAAACATATCTCATGATACATGTCGTTTCCGTTTTGAACTTCCATCATCGAAACATGTACTTGGCTTACCTATCGGCCGACATGTTTATTTAACAGCATATGTTAATGGTGAACTAGTTAAACGACCCTATACTCCTGTGACATCAGATGATAGTCAAGGCTATTTTGATCTTGTTATTAAAATCTATCCAAATGGTAAAATGACACAATATCTTGATAAACTTCCAATGAATCATGTCGTTGAAGTAAGTGGTCCATCAGGAAATCTTACTTATAAGCAAAATGGTCTATTTGATATACGCACACGAAAACCTGAACCCAATATAACGCGACATGTTCGTCATATTGGCTTAATTGCTGGTGGTTCAGGTATAACACCAATGTATCAACTATTAAAAGCATTATTAAAAGAACAAGCATTGAATGCACATGATCAACATGTTGATATTAAAATTTGGCTTTTATTTGCCAATCAAACCGAACAAGATATTTTATTACGCGATGATTTAGAACAATTAGCTCACTTGAATGCTAATCAATTTAAACTATGGTACACGATTGACCGTGAAAGTGAACAATGGCATTATTCAAAAGGTTTTATCAATGAAAAAATGTTGCAGGAGCATATGCCGCCACCATCTGATGATGTTTTAATATGTATATGTGGTCCATCGCCGATGGTTAAATTTGCATGTTTACCAAATTTACATAAATTAGGTTATGAAGAAAATATGATATTTTGCTTTTAATAAAGGTCTAGGGTATTGCTTTTTTGCATGCTTGGTAATTTTGCTTTTGATTTTCTTTCGATCTGAAAAATAAAGTGTAGAAGGGTAGAAGGGAAGAAGATTTTTTTCTTTTCATTTAGTCAATATTTGTTTAGTTTGATCATTTTTTGATGCTCTACATTTCTTGATACTCTACATTTCTTGATATTCGATCAGTGAAAATGGACTCATTTGCTTGTTGAAACTAAATAGTGGTATCTTCATACAATGACTCGATAGATAAATTCATTAAGAAAGTCATTTTCTCCGTCTAGCAAAGTGCTTCTGATGGATCACTGATCATATTTGAATTATCAGTTGTATGGTTCACTAAGTCATTCATGATTAACGAAAAATCAAATACGGATCGATCTAGATGGCAGATATTGCGACTTTTCTTATTTCATTCGTTCATATGATTGAATAATATCTTTGCATATGTTCGATAAATCGATGCCAAATCAAGACTCCTCGAGAGTCATCTTACACTTGGTGATATACCATTTTTTTACCATTACGAAATAGATCGTCACTGTTAGCATCTATTGGTAAATTTTCCTAGATTCAATTAAAAATATAATTCAACTTGAGATAAACAAACACAAATAATCTATATATGATTTCCTCTGTGATAGAACCTCGTCTCTTTCTACGCTCTTTATTATACGCATAGTTTCTGCCTGCATAAATTATGAATAAAAATAGCCTATAATTGTTTAGGAAGAGCAATTGATATACAATCATATAGTATCGATATTGTCAATGTCAGTTTCTTGAAACCACAGTTGTTTTGACTCGAAACTTAAATATTATAATACTCTTTATTACTCATTGTACATTGATTTTGAAAAATCAGATCGTATAAATGACATATCTGACTCTGATATAATTAGAAAAGTTACTAAATTAATAGCTTATATAAGAGCACAAATCGGATTGTTCACATTTTATGTGAAAAAACGCAGGTAAAACTAGAGAATAGACGTGAATGTGGAAACCACTGAGAAGAGTAATGGACTCCTCCACACCCAAGCAGATCAATTACATTTATGTCCATCGTTTTGTCAAGTTGCTTATCAATTAATTTTTTATAAATAGCAAAATAAATAGAAGCATACACTAAATACTGTTAAGGAGTTTCTATTTTGAAAATCAAGCGATCACGCTTTATTCTATGTTTCGTATGTTATCATAGCACGATAGGCCTGTACTTCTCTGTTACTCGAAGTATCTTTGCTTGTTGATACTATATACATGTAACCTCCATTGCAGAACCAACTGTATTGAACCGGTGCGTTCAAATATGCTATTGGTACCCAGCAATTATATACGTTTTTAACTAGCACACCAACAGACCAAAACTTTGATTCATCCAAGTCGTGTGCAAATTTTGCAAGGAATGGTGCCCCGATCCTAAATAACCTCTGTATAGCTTGCTTTCCAATTGAGTTGTTTTTGATGATAAAGTATACAAGCTTCTAGAGCTAATATTTTGAGCAATACTAACATGAAAACCTATGATAAATGTAAAACACAAAAATACTATAGAATTAAGTATTCATAAGCAGATTTCAAAGCCTCTATTTTCATCTATCTGTGCTCAAGCAATTACATATAATTGAATAAATGTGACCACTTACCAATTAATCCAATGAGACCAATGTAAATAAAAATGAGTTTCACCATTAGCAATGGATTTGTTTTTCACTTCTCTGATGCGTATAAAAACAAAAATAGTGTCAGTTTTACTGGTGTTTAGTCAGCTTTTAAATATCCTTCGAATTCCATAGGCACATATCAATTCATTTCCTGGATTAATGTAACATTATCCCGGCATTAAAATCTTTCATCGTGCCGATTGCACACATCACATTACATGTCCCGTGGGTGGTAACATAACATTATTCGCATCAACAGTCCTTGAAAAATTCAATATTTATTTCTCCTGAATCACTCCCTCCAACTCACTCACTTTCATACCCTGAATACAACCAGTATAACTATTCATATTTCAGTTAATATTCTACTAATTAGTGATGAAAATTGACAAGCAAATATTCAGAGAGCCATTTTCCAATTCTCAATTGTAGGCGAACCGTGACTAATTAGAATATTTTTCTATGTTTCGCTTGGTTGACTAGTAGTATAAAATGCAAGAGAGATGCGACGGTAATGAAAACTTTCTTCGTTATATTTCTCAAGTGATAATTATTTCTTCTGCACAATGAATTCGGGAATCAAGTTTGCATTCTTATGTGTTTCGGCCGCTTTACTTTGCAACAGTGTTCAATCGCGTGCATTTCGCCAGTTTGCATCCAAACGTGAAGGAGAAAAAAATCCTCTATGTGAACTTGTCATTGCAATTATGGATGCAGTCATCAGAGGCGCAAATCTTGACTTAACACCTGAACAAGAAGCTTTATTGCCAAGTCAAGGCAGTAAACGTGAAGAAGGTGCTGATGAATGCAAAGAGGAACAAGCACAGTGGTTAAATTCGATGACACCTTTTTTTAGTTCATTATCTGAAGAACAAAAACATAAACTAGAAGATGCATTTAAAGTATTTACAGAAGATGCCGACAAAACAGAACGTGGCCTTGCACTCGCTCAAGGACTATTCAAACGAACAATGAACAATCAACGAAGAAATTATAATCGTTTTATATTTTAATGATAAAAATTTTATATTTAACCACAAACAAACTTTTTATCGTAAAGTAATATCAATACGTTTTAATAATAGACTGCTATCTTTTTATATTTTAGTTGGTAATGGGTTAAATTAGGGTTTAATGCAATTTTATTTTGCTTTTTAAAATAGAGTGTGATGTGAGCTTATATATCAATTATATTCATTTTTTTTCTACTTTCAACCATTTATGGCAAATAAATTCGACATTTCAATCATACACATGTCAGTTATTAGGTTTGATTGCATTTATGTGTAGTAGTACCAATGTTGACTTTGATTACATTGACCCTGAAACTGTAAAGAATAAACGTAAAATGAGGATTTGAACGTCAAACAGAAAAAGAGAGATAGTCATTCATACTTTTCTTTTATCTTATATCGAAATTTTCGGTTTCGGTCATTCTTGATAGATGCCTATTACCTATTTCAAGCAATTTTGATTGAGTTACTGATTGATTTTTTGTTTACAAGCGTTCTCTTGTAAGTCGCGTGGGCAATTTATATATATATGATTAATAAGAGCACGCATTCAAGGATTAATATCAATGTTGTCAATTGACTATTAGTTAGCATGAGTACAAACAGACAAAATGCATTATTCAGACTGGTAGTTTTAAATGAGAAATATAATAGGTACTCTACAAGGATTAAACCAGATTTATTTGAGCTACAATGAAAAGAAGACCAGAGAAAGACGAATGTGTTAGAGTTAGTTGTATTGTGAAGTAATTCAGATATGATTTCTGTTTGCCTATTCAATAGCAAGAAAATCTACTTTCGTGCAGTCTGTCAAATAATCATGCTTTAATTGCAATATTGTTGTTCACTACTCTGATAAACATATAACAAGAATAAAGTAGATCCTAGTGAATATTAGAATATACATAGCTATTTTGTAGCGTTTCTGAATTTGTATTCTCCCGGGGTCAAAAAAACGTTAAGTGTTGCATTTCATTTTTACGCCCCCTATTAAACTTTATTGAAAATACAAAATATACCACAAGAT
>OENM01000299.1:0-19696 GCA_900239745.1 Rotaria magnacalcarata | reverse complement strand
CCACGACGAGACCAACGCACGACTCGTTGATTGTATTGGTCACAAATAATCAGACTATCGGTAAATTTGTCGATCAAAACGTTTGTTGGATTATTCAATTGATCCAGTCGACTTCCTGAACCTTTTCCTCCGCCAACAATTTGACCGTGTGTATTACCTGTATCCCATTGAATGATATGATGATTATTGCAGTCAGCGATGACGATTGTTTGATCATCATTAACGAACAAACCATAAGCATCATTGCATTAGTTCGCAGCATTACCTCCAGCAACATTCGCACCATTCTGTACTCATCGAGCATCAACAGGAATATTAGGTGTGACTAGAAAATAAGTGCATCAATAAAATGAGATGTGTGCTTCTCGTGTGAACACTTTTGGATTTTTTTCTACCGACGAGATCTGTTCTTCTACGAAGAGAATTTCGAGCATTTTTTCTAAAAGATTTTTCTCTTGTTTTTGCAGATGAACTGAGAGAAGCTCGAAAAGATCATTAATTTTATGTTTCGTTTTTGCGGAACTTCTCAATTTCACAATAAAATTTTGAAAACAAAAACATCGTTTCCAGAAAGACCATCAAACACAGAGTTATAAGGGCGAAGAATTATTCATACTTGATTAAATCCAAAAATAGTACATATATAGTATCATAAATATTGGATTTTGTTTTATAGATATCACGAAAACGATGTAAACTACATATGAGTGAGAAAAATTAACCATGGCGAAGCTAACACTATCTCGTTTATTTCTCTGTCCAAAATCACATCAGTCATGGTATAAAGTGTCTGATATTGTGCAAATAGGATTCGCCACCTACAGAGTAATATTCAATAAAGCATAACTTAAAATGCCTGGCTAAACATTTGCGTTATAAGCAAGATCTAGTAATCAATACGATTGAGATCATACTGATTCAAGTAGCTTTGTGTTTCTGTTACTTCAATTCTTATTGTTTTGGAATTTTCAATCATTTATTCGATCATCTTCAGCATACCAATATACACAATGACAGATTGTACAGTCTCATGAACATAAACTTGGCAACGTTTACAAAGTACTGATTTTTGCAACAAAATGATGAATTCAAAATGCTACTAGCTAATTATGATTTCAATCTCGTTTGAATACATAGAATTCGTGAAATTGTTGAAAATTTGAACATTAACTAGTAGCATTTTGAATTCATCATTTTGTTGCAAAAATCAGTTCTTTGTAAACGTTGTCAAGTTTATGTTCATGAGACTGTGCAATCTGTCATTGTATATTGGTATGCTGAACCCAGGTCGAAAAATCGGACATAAGATCTTATGAAATACATACAAGATCTTTGAATATGGGCGAAATTTTACAAGAATCTGACAAAAAATCGTAGTCTCTGAGATCTTATATCAAGTCGCACCGTCAGATTCTTGAAAGATNGATTGTTTGTCCTGGGAAGATGATCGAATAAATTATCGAAAATTCCAAAACAATAAGAATTAAAGTAACAGAAACACAAAGCTACTTGAATCATTATGATCTCAATCGTATTGAATATTTACATAGAATTCATGAAATTGTTGAAAAGATGTAGTAATGTTATTCAAAACTTTGCCTAACTGCCGAATAGTAGTTGCACTTGTAATTGTACTTGTAGCTGAAATTGTCGCTAAAATTGTAAAGTTCGTAACTATTTATTATCACAAAACGCATTTCTAAGCAAATAAAACATTTTCGCATCCTTGGTAAGCTACATCCATCTAAAAGTATGACACATTATACAGAATGAGCCATTTTGTTCAAGGGTTTGAATATCAGCGTGCGCTCAGTACTCTAGATGAGCGAATATGTTTTGTAAAACAAGAAAACACGAGATCTGTTTTTCCCATACTTACAATTTGTTCGACTCAGATGCACTCTTAAATAGCACTCTTTTACTTTTCTTCATTACCCCCATCTCAATAGGACTAGGCTTCGGAAAAATGATGGTCTTGCTATCTTACTTGTTATCGGTGAGCATAATTGTTGATTGAAACTTGGAATTGGATAACAGACAGGAAAATCACCACATTGTGGATGATGAACACATTTATAGCCAGTTTGATTACAAAGATTTGTTGAGTGTTCACACGGAACTAGCTCAGAACAAGTTATTGCGTATCGATCGGTGCAAATGCCAGTGTTAGTAGAGCCTATACTGTATGGAAACACGCACATCCAGAATTGCGCGAACATCGCTCATATTGAAATAGTCCATCGCATGCTTGAGTATGGATGCGCGGTGCCAGTGACAACACTGAAAAAACCGTCACTTTTGCCACTGACAATGATTCTCAGTGCACACTGATGCGTTGATTCCACCGGCGTCACTGGTAAGCCAGGCACACTGACTTCACTGACATCTCTCAATTAATTGTTCCATAATACTGCAACACATGTGCTTTAAATAAGCAAAGAATGATCATAAAGTAGAAGCATGCTTTCTGCCGAAGATTTTCACTTATAACTTATTTATCTAATTCTTCGACAAAAATGCAGGAGCGTAAATAGGGGGGGGGGGGGGGGGGGGGGGGGGGGGGGNTGCTTCCAAAAGTTCATTTTTTAGGTCATGAAAACAGAAAAATTACAGTTACGCCCCCTGCTCTGAGACCTGACCTACGCCCCTGCAAAAATGTATTCATTTTCTTCACGTCTCTAATACTTTAGCCATTAATTTTCCTGAAAAATATATGCATCTACTTTATGATCATTCTTTGTTTATTTAAAGCACATGTGTTGCAGTATTATGGAACAATTAATTAGGAGATGTTAGTGAAGTCAGTGTGCCTGGCTTACCAGTGACGCCGATGGTATCAGAGCATCAATGATGTCGGCGTCTATTCGTATTCAGTAAATGCAAACCGCGCATGCCTATACTTGAGAGTTGACTCGAACTATTAATAAAGGGCTAAATTAATAAATAACTCATTTAGAGAGAAACAATAATCAAACCAATCAGACCGCATAGAACACATATCAAGGAATGAATTAGTTTCGAGACTATCGATTGAGTCGCAAAACAAAAAAATAATGACATCACTTTTTCTGATAACTATATTAAATAGTTAATCCTTTAATGATTTGAAATTAGATATATGTTCCGACGCTGTATTAATCATTAAATTTTTCTTCAATAAAATAGCTTTATCGAAGGAAAATGCCATAAAAATACCAAGCGATTATTTTATAGTCCAAATAGATACAAGTGTTAATAAATCTGAACATAGTGGAACACCCACTCACGCTCATCCTTAAGATATAAATGTATGCCGATTCGAATTTCTATTGATTAAATATTTAATCTTCATTTTCAAAAGTAACACTTACATTTGTGTTAGTTTTTACTTTTATTTTTCATTTATTCTCATGTCTACAATCATTTTTTTAGGTTAGCTAGTTTAGAAAATTCGACCATCGTTTCTTGCAGTTAGTAAAGAAGCAAACAGTTTATTGACAATCTAACACATTTTTAGGGTAATCACAGAGTTGAGTACGAAAATTGAATATTGTCATTTCAGGGCATTCACTTTTTGATCTATAACGATAAAAATGTCAATAAGTATTTCGAATTTCTTGGATCAATTACCGTCGTTGGCAATCAATGAATCGATGGCAATGTCCTGGATAGCGAATTTTTACCCGTTTCGGTGTTATTTTAAGGCATGGATCGACTAAAACAAGTGAAAAGAAAAACAAGATTAATAAAGAAAATTCTTCTTCTAGTAAAAATAACTAACCACATAGTTTATTTTCATCCGGAACAAATTGAAATGCACATTCACATGCACCATCACGGCATTCTGCATTATCAGCACATTCAGTAGTAGTTGCTTCACATGTAGAACCTGGATCACCACGACATTTACGTACTAATGGAGAGTATCGGTAATTTAATTGACATAAACACATGGACGGCATAGTCGTTGCATTACATATAAGATTAGTTCGACAATCATTATTACTTTGGCACGGCGCATGATAATCACCATCTAACTTACAAAATAATATAATTCAATCGGGGAAAAATTGATCTACTCACAACATCGCTTTTGCTCTATATCATAGCTATATAATGTTTGGCAATGGCAACGTCTTGTACCATCGTCCATACCTGAGCAGAGCATGTATCGTTGACAATCAGCATCTCGACTACATAATGCATTGAGATCACCAACTAGAATACAACCCTTCGTTTTATTGTGTAATAAAAAAATATCGTCTCCTAACCGCATTGATTGTTAACTAAATCGTACTTCCATGGACATCGACAGATACCCCATGCCGATCTTTTATTATAGCATGTAAATGGTCGCCGACAATCATTATCGTTACTGCACGATTCACCATATTGAGCAACTATATTCTTCGGAATAGGTTTACATAGAAATCATTCATATTGTGTTTTTTTATTACCTCCGTGAATCATGCTGGTATCATTCGGTGTTACTTGTACGTAGGACATCTGTGAGTGTCCTATGAAAGATTAGTTTGGTTCAGTGAAGTAAGAGAATCACTAGTAAACACATTACCTTTGAATGTTCGTAGTAAAAGAAATATAACTACAAATAATCCACACATAATAATAATATATAAAACTAAGAGACAACTTAGTAAACGACGTTCTTGTGATAATCGTTTGAAACGATGCCGAAGTCTACAATAATCAAATTCTATTCTAATTAAGCATAAAACAATAAAAATATAAAATAGGAATACACGAGAAATTGTTCGTAAGCAGATATATTCGATTTACTTGACGACAGGATGGTTTTAGTGTCACTATCATCACTTTGATCAATGGACGAGTCTGACGAATTGCCTCTACCGTTTTCATGAACAAGTCCATTCTCATTTTTAATAGTTAAGGTTGAATAATCTGTTTCAATAGCTTTATCATTTTTTTCTTTTCTGTCTTCGACTAGATTTGTATCGTTACTATTATTATTACGATTATCTAATTCAACTTGAGAAAATAATAAATCAACTTGATTGCTTTGATCAATCTGTTCGATGTTTCTATTGAATAATGTAGTTTCATTTACATCTGTTTCGGTACATTGATCTTTAAAATCATCAGCAATCGTTTGTATATTTCGTTTTTCAAAAGAGTCACATGGAACATCTTGTTCATTGCCATGTTTAGTGCCGAGTATTGAAATCGATGGAGCTTCTTCATTGTTTAAACTTCTAGATTTTTGTTTTTCCATAGATGGATATCGTTGATCAAGATATGTATCGCGCGCTTCACACCATCGTTTTAACGTTTGTTCGGACATTTCAGGAATATTCATAACAGGTAAATTAAATAACAGTTGTCTGCGACTGATATTATCAGATAATCGTTTAACGCTTGACTTACGAGAAGCATGACGATATTCTTCATTCGTAGTCATACTGTCGTTTTCCATGTCGGAATAACTCTATGCAATGAATTTACGTGGCTTTTATATGTTCGTGTGAATCTACTGAGTCTTCAGTTTCCGGATAGACAATGTTGAAAGTTGTCTTCGTTATACTATATCAACCTTATCTATTTTTTTTCTCTCTCTCTTTTTTTATTGAAAATATTGAATTACATGTAAGAAACTCATTCATACGTCCTTCATGACTAACAATTGTATTTTAGAATGGAGTAAAATGGCAGTGCTTTTTTTTATTGAATATTAATAAAAGAAAAAAACTAAGATTGAAAAGATTCTCTATTAAAAACAATTATCATTTCATTCTTTACGAGAGTAACATGCATAACATAATGCTAGTAATAAATAAACGACATGAGCAACTTTATTATTATTGCATATTTCCGATGATGTTGAAGATAGACTAGCAAAGGTTTTTTCAGACGGTACTACCGTTGTTTCAATTGGTTTTGGATGATCGTAATTGAATGATGGATGATGAATCATTGATTTTGGCATCCCTGGTTCATAGTTACCACAATAACCATTGAGAATCGGCTGAGCTGGTATTCCTCGTCTAGATAAAAATAATAAAATATCAATATTGAAATTATATTTTTTCAAACCTTAAAAGACGACATCGATGAATATCCTAAATATAAGAAATCAACGATTGATTATATATGTCGATTAAAATCATAATTTACCAATCGAAATTGAGCTTCTTCAGAATTATTTACATGTGCCGGACTCCATAATCGTTCGGCAACAGCAGCTGCTTTAGGCCAGAAACGTGAAAGTAAATTTGTTCCATCAACAAATTCACCCCAAAGACACGCTTCTCCGCCTAGAATTCGCTCGCGAGCTTCATTGGATCCTGAAATACATTTTGTTTAACACTCTATTTTTCAATAGAATATTATCTCACCAGAAAATTGCTTGAGCGGTTCAATTTCGTAGTATTTAAAAAATTCCAAATTCATAACCGATGCATCAGTATTATATTTTCCATAACTAATATAATTAATATACCAAGGACTTGAAAGTATAACATAATAACCTTCATTTGCTGCTCGATTTAAATATGAAGCCCATGTATTAAATTCAATATTATCACTGGAATCTTTCCATACTTGAATAATAGTACCTGGTGGTAACTACGTAAAGCAAACAAGAAATATAGTTCTATGAGAAAGAGAAAACATCGAATTTCCTACTTTGACGTGTTCATCCCAAACATCTTGCCAAACGATTGGTGTCACACTAATGTTACGTGTTATATTTAATATTTGATCGGCATAATATCTATGAAGATTTCTTGTGCTTAGAATATTATTATCAACCATCCATTGACGAATATTTGGATTCGAAAGCCTGAAACGAAGAAAAAAGTCAATACGAAAACGTCTTCGTCATGATGGATTAAAGTACACATACCAACATTTATCATAAACTTCGTCCATACCTTAGAAAAATAAAACAAAAACTATTCTATTTGCAAACGATGATAGCCTATTCGCCTACCGAGATGAATATAATTCGAAGGAAATCGATCGTGAACTTCTCGAAGAAGTGCGTCCATCGTCGAATAAACTTTCGGTTCACTTGGATTAAATATTTCCGTTTCACCTTGAATTGAATAAATAGCTTGACGAGGTTTTCCATGTGCCCAACAAACAGTAATCAATTCAGGCATGGATTTACTCCATGAATATGTATGACCAGGTGTATCGATCTATTTTGTTTTAAATAAGATGATTCAAGTTCAAATAGAATCTAATGAAACCTACTTCTGGTATAACACGAATACCACGTAATCGTGCATGTTCAATAATATCTACTACATCAGCTGGTGTATAAACATGATCCGGAGAAAAGGCGCCCTAGAATATCACGTTTGAAAAAGAAAGAAAAAACATAGCTGTTTATTCTTACTGCTCGTGAAAGATTTGGAAATGTTTTGCTTTCAAATGGAAATGATTGATCATCTACGAGATGCCAATGAAATACATTGAATTTATTATATGACATGACATCCTAAAATAATATTTTTTTTGAGCAGCTGCTTATTTGTTTGAATAAGTAAAACTTACGAGATTCTTTTTAATTATCGATACTGGCAGAAAGTGTCTTGCTGAGTCAAGCATTGCACCGCGATGACGAAATCGAGGACTATCGATAATATCTACTGAACTATTGATCACAGCCTACGCATATCAATAACAAAAAAAGATGCAAATAAATTCACGGCAATGATTTAGTACGTACATAGTTTTGTTCATTGATATAGATCAATTGTGAAAATGTTTCCAGGCCACGTAATAAACCCCAAACAGTAAGTGCTTCGACTAAAGCAACTTTCTGTTTGATGGTTAAATTATCTATCGAAATTGAGTAATAAACACATATGAAAAGCTCATTTCTAACCATTCTACTCACAAGCTTCATTTGAATTGAGTTCAATGTGTTTCTCACATTGAATATTACCTTTGATATTCAATGTTAAATTTTGCAAAATGCTTTCCATATTTGTTGATGGCTGATTCATCGTGAGTGTTGGCGGAAAGAAAATAGGTTTATATCTTTCAATAGCTTTTCCGATAATATCGCATGTTTGAAGATTGGAATACACTGCAAGATCATTCGGACGAATATACAACAGATCGGTAGAAATATTGCTGTGTTGTGGCTGTGGCCAAACTGCATTCGGTGATGATCGCTTACCCTTCATAGATTTTCTTCGCTATTTATCCTTTTTTCTCAAATGAAATAACTTACCCTTAATGGATATTTCACTTCAATATAGCTGATTTCACATTGAGCACAAACAAAGACTATGAAGATCAAAAGTTTGACAAGAAGATATTTCATCCTTTACTTATACACCTATACTTTCTACTTGTCAAATGCACAATAAGAAACAATCGTTTGACCGGTTGAATTACTAGGCTTACTGTTCATTTCTTTCTTTTTTTTTTGTTTTGTTTGTTTAAACACGGTCGTTCGATGATCGTTGAATAAATAAGCATAAATTTACGTCATCAAAATGTAAAGATACTAAGATAGTATGTTTTCTTTTTCGTTTTATTTTTTGTCTCTTCAAACACAGACACACACACACACACGTACATATATATATATAAATATGTTTGATCTGCCTTACTGAATAGTCGATGACGAAGATGATAATACGCATACATTAGCATAAAACACAACGACGAATAGAAAAAACAAAACACCAGTATTTTAATAACTTATTTTTTCTCCTTTACTTAATAACGATGATAACGATTAACCAGCAAGTAATGTTGTTTGCACTTAAATAAGAACAACAACAAACAATGTGAATGAAACAGAAGAAAAACCTTAAGTTAACAAAAACAAAATGCGCCTAGATAATCGAACGGTGCATACTATAGAAAAAAAAAGAGATAGAACATAAGAGACAATCAAATGTGTGTATATGTGTCTATGTGTTTGCTTGATTTTTTTGAATTTTTCTTTTGTTTGTGACGACATGTATTTTTTTTATGAGGCAGTTGAGTTATTTACTGCTTGTTTAGCTGCAAAGCATTGTTTAGCTTGATGAGCTTGAAGTACGGCGATAGCTTCTTCAACCTGAACAAAAACATCAATGGAAATTGCTTTGAACATTTCTTATTCGAACAAACCTTAGCTTTGAGTGATTCACGTGATTCGAGCATATGAAGAAGTTCTGTATTGTCAATTTCAAGAAGCATACCAGTGATTTTACCAGCTGATTCAGGTTGCATTATTTGAATCAATGGGAACAAACGTTCGCCTAACATTTGTTTTTGTTCTTGTGGTGTCGCATTAGCAAGACCAGCCGGTGTTAATGGTTCTTGTCCAGGAACGACAATTGAATTTCCGAATCCGCCTGCATTCTAAACATATAGAAAAATAAAATAGAAACATGTTGTTGTTTAGACAATAGTTTTTTAATTGAAAACTTACATTTTGCGGCGTGTTTCTAGCCGTACGAGTAAATGTTGTTGCTTGTGATTGTTGCATACCTCCTTGTGGTCGACTAGAATTATTAGGCATCATTTGGCCTGGTGTTGGTCGAGCAGGCACTGGCATGCCAGCGCGAGATGCAACACCAGCCATAGCAGCTGATCGTTGAGCAGCAACCATAGCTGTCTGTGGCATTTGCATACTGATCATTGGTGCACCTGATGGTGGTCTCATGCCGCTATTTGGAGCAGCTGATGACCAACGTGGTTGTGGTGGTCGATAGGTTGGCACTGCTGCTGACGCAAAGAAGTTACGTGGCTGTGACGGACCCATTGGTGCTTGCAAATACGGCATCATACCACTCATACCATTAGGGAATGGTAATGGCATTTGTTGTGGTACACGTGATGTGACCATACGTTGCATATGTTGATTTGTTAAATGCATACGACGCTCTTCTTTGCGTTGTGCCAATGCAACATAGAGTGGTTTAGAGCCAACAATTGAACCATTCATTTCTGTAACGGCTTTTGTTGCTTCATCGGGTGCACTAAAGCAAACGAAACCAAAACCTTTTGATCGACCATTTTCTGACATAATCTAAATCAAGATCATCATAATGTTTAGACAAGGAAAAGTCATATGAATGAGTAGATAAATACCTTGGCACTGGTAATTGTTCCAAATTTTGAGAATTCTTTTCTTAAACGTTCATCATCAATGGTATCATCCAAATTTTTAATATATAAGTTAACACCTTGATATTTGTTCATACGTTCTTGTCGTTGTAAATCTTTTTTACGTTTCATTTCAGATAAACGTTCATTTTTCTTTTGGAAACGACCAACAAAAAGTTGTTTATCTCCAAATGAAAAACCATTTAATGTTAGAACAGCCTATAAAAAGAATCATTATTTTTTTAAATATTATTTAATCGTTATTTTACTTGTTCAGCTTCTTCGGGATTTTCATAACTACAAAATCCAAAACCTTTTGAATTTCCATTGCCATCGTTTTCAATCTGAATCAAAGAAAATTATTTGTTATTTCGTTTTTACTAGAATAATTTATATTCTTTTACTTTGAAACTTAAAATTTTTCCATGTTGTGAAAAAAGTTCTCGTAATTTATCTTCATTTAATTGTTCACCAAAATTTTTAATGAATATATTGGTAAATTTGCGTGGTCCACTAGGATCAATTCGTTGATTGCGTGACATAAATCGGCCAACAAAAACTTTTTTGTCAGCTAATAACATGCCGTTGACTTTATTAATAGCATTATCTGCTGCTTCTTGTGTTTCGAAATGAACGAAACCGAAACCTTTTGATTGACCACTTTCATCAGTCATGATCTAATTAATAAGATCGAGATTTTATTTTATTTTATTTAGAAAGATCAATAATTTTTACTTTGCATGATAAAATATTGCCAAAAGCCGAAAATGTATCATAAAGTGATTTATTATCAATGTTTTTATCCAAATTTTTGATAAATACATTGCCAACACCAGATTTACGTAACGCTGGATCACGTTGAGACCACATGATACGTAATGGACGACTACGAAGTACATCGAAATTCATTGTATCAAGTGCACGTTCAGCTAGAATCATACAATATATATATATATATCTTTATAAGAGATTCTCAATAAGCTGGAGTATAACAACTCTGCGCTCCCAAATTTTTTTGTTATCATGAAATAAACTATAAATATGATAGATGGTATTCCGGATGGGAGGGGTTTGACCCGAGTTTACCCTCGTGTGGTGTCGCTATTAGTTCTACTCAATTCGATTAACATGATACAAATGATATTAATTAATAAAATACTCTCAATTGTAAGATTTCTTGTAATTACGTAATGTTAAATGCAAAAATTAGACATACCATCAGCTGGTTGTTGAAAATTGACATAAGCATAGCCGAGTGATCGTCTTGTAATCATATCACGACAGACACGAATTGATAGAACTGGTCCAGCACTTGCGAATTTATCGAATAACATAGCCTCGGTGACATCAGGATGAAGATCACCTATGATTTACAGCAAAATTTTAGAAGAATAAAAAATTCCAGAAGTAAGTTTAAGCTTACCAACGTATAATGAAGCCATCGGATAGCTTGGGGCACCTGCTGCTGTATTGGTTGCTGCCATATTTTATTAATTTTTTGTCGTTTAGCGCTGTTGTTGGATTTTTCGACTTTTTTTAATTTTGTATATTGTTTTGAGGGTTTAAATAAATTTGATAGGGTAGTTAACGTACTTTCTGCTTTTGAAAGAGATTTTACGTTTTTTTTGGTTCACACGAAGGTGAAATTTCAGAAAAGTTTTATCGATTTTTTTTGTTTTTTTTTGTACCAACAAGAGACTGCGCACGCGCACACACACAACTACACACGCACACACTAGTGAAATGACGAAAGAGAATGAAAAACCTGATTAGCACCGAATAAATACGTTATTACTAGGATGTACGATGTAGGAGGATGGACGAGAAAGAATTATCTAAAATTCAATTTAAAAATTGTAAAACAAGGCTAATAAAAATTAACTACTGAAAATATATTCAAAGGTAATCAAGAAAAATTTATTTGTATCCTAATTATTGAAGAATTTAGCTATTTTTCATTTGATGAGGGTCATCATCATGTTTTTCATTCGTTACTTGTTATTAGCCAATCGAAATATGCAGTTATGAGTCATTATTTCATACATCAGCAGAAATATGTTGTGCTATTATAACTATAACCACGTTATTTCGTAGTGAGAGGAGAGCGTATGTTTTTTTCCCAATGAAATAGCGAAAAATGTATGGTCTGATTCATCATATTCATGGGAAAGAATGAATCAGATACTATTGCGTAAAATCAATGGCACATGTCGGAATTTGTTTATTGAGAATCAGAAACATTTTGTCAATGACTCAATCAATCTACGCAATTATTTTTTTGGTTTAATAGTAATATTTTGCACATGGAAGGTTCTCTCCGGCGGGTACTAAATTGTATCTGAGTTTTTCTCTCATGCTAATAAAGAAATAATAAGACCTCATAGTTGAATAGTTATTGATGACAGAAGTGAGGCTACTTTTCTAAATCCAACTACAGGAATGAATGTTTTAGGAAATAAAAAAACTGTTTGAAACGAAGAATAATGATGCCTAAACATAACATATCATTTCTATAGATATTAAGCGAAATAGTCTTGAAAAGTTCTATCGTACTCAGATAGTTTATTAAAAAAAATTTTATCAGCAAACCTTATTTCAGATTATAGCGTTATTTTTTCCAATTAGGAAAACATGAAGTGAAAATGTCATATACGTATGTAACTCTTATTTTTTGGAATTAGAGGTGTCAGCCGAGGTGCTCATCGGCGACGGCTTTATAAATTTAATTTTTTTGTCGCCGACGGCGGCGTTGGATACATCGTTGATCAGCGACGGCAGCTGGAAGGTTAAAATAGCACTAGTTTTGTGAACAAGAACAGTCTGTCTATTGCAATATCCTATCGCTAATATTTTCAAACAAATATGGGAAACAACTTTATTTTACATCTTGACATAATAAATAAATTACATTTAAATAAATTAGGGATACACCAATTCCTAGTACATGGTCCGAAAGATGATATTTTTGTCTGATGAAGAACGCATTTATCCGCTTATTTCGTAGATCAGTCAAGATTAGTTTTTTTCGCTCCATCCGAAGCTGCAGTCGGAATTTATGAAAGATTTTAACAAGGCTGTGGATTTTACATAAAATTAGAATTTGTAAGTTTTGTGCGCTTAAATTCTGCTAAATCCAACTCAATTTCAGACTTGCCGTTTATACTAGGAAAAATTTAAGAATATATTTGAAGAGAGCATTCAAAACTGAACAGAAATAATATGAAAAAAGATGCGCGGTCTATAACTCTCAATAGGGAAAACAAGCAAACGTTAGATCAAAAAGTCCGGGAATTGTTTTTTCCCCTGTATAAAAAGAACATGCTCGTCATTCGCATTTATCAAACGAGCATATTTTTTCATATTATTTCTGTTCGGCTTTGAACTCTATCTTCAAAACTATTCTTAGATTTTGTTAGTGGCGGTGCCAGGATTTTGCACGCAGAAGTGTTAATGGTAGGCTAAAAATTACCTTAGGGAACTTAATCCCCCTCAGCCACCCCATGGATCCGCCACAACATTTTGTCTAATACAAACTCCAAATCTGAAATTGAGTTAGATTTCACAGCATTTGAGACAATAAAATTTGAAAATTCTAATTTTGTGTAAAATCCAGGTAAAATCCACAGACTTGTTAAAATCTTTCATAAATTACGACTATGGTTTCAGAGAAGGCGAAAATACTGATCTTGACTGCTCTATGGAATCAGCGGATAACGGTATTCTTCATCAGGCAAAAATGTCATGTATCAGACCATGTACTAGGAATTGGTGCATCTCTATATATCATATTGAGATGAAAAATGAATAAAAACAGCGAAATTCATTAAAAAATGAAAACATGAATAAAAATTGTCGATATCAATGATGGGGGTCGGCGGCGGCGGCTAATAAATTTTAAAATTTCGCATGCCATCGGCGGCGCGGCGGCTGTAATAAAAGCTCCTCCGCGGCGGCGGCTCGAAAAGTCTTAAAATTTCCACTGCCACGGCGGCGGCCCAGCCGCACGGCTGACGCTTCTAGTTGGAATAAGATTTCTGTATGGAAGAGTTTAAATAAAGTATATAGTAAGATAGAATTTTTCACAGCTCCCCGAATGGTCAAGTTATATTAATCAATTTGAAAACACAACGAGAAATATAACGAAAACTAAAAGTGATATTGAGAAAAACACTCAGCTGTTCATTGTTTCTCACCCATTCATTTAAGTATAGAGTAATTCTGAGAAAAAAATTCCCACAAAACTACATGAAATTTTTATTTTCTTCAAGATTGAAGGGTCATATGGATGCCTCCTGGCTTCAATTTTAGGTAATAGCATTTTATTTAACAACAACAACAACAACAATAGAACTACGAAATAATATCCTACACAATGATTTGATAGAATTATTGATCGAAGAGTTTAAGCATATACGAATGTGGAAATCTTTAAGAAGATTCTTGGTATAAAATTTTGATTTATTTATTTTTACTAAATTGATTCGACAGATTTTGAATCATTTGTATTTCATCTGATATTTAATAGAAAATCAATGATAGATAGTCTATTCTATTCGAGCTCTATATACAGATTTCTTCTTTCTTTTGACAGCTTTGCTGACGTTTCATATGTGAGAGTTATATTTATCATTTTTTAAGTATGCCTAATGGTTAACATGAAAAAGCTGTTACCACAATAGCTACGCTATATATATCTAAGACAGATTGTAATTACTGTTTCTGATCACAGATAGAGTTTTTTATTTATTTTGGCACATACTCTCTGTTTTTATTCTTTTACTTATAATCCTTGTGTGATACAATAAGTAATTCATACAATAAAGCGAGAAATTTATCAGTGCAGCATGTTCGAAAGACAGTAGTGTTGCTGAAACTTTTGCCATCTGCTATTTCTAGTGTTTTATTTTGTTTCCACGTTGCTGAGATGTCTGTGGAATGTCCCTATATCCATCACTTCTCTACGTTGGCATTCCTTTCAGGTTATGTTAACAGAATTTGGCTCATACAACAATATTTTTCGATAATCAAATATAGGATATCATTTTACTATCATTGTGAAATTCAATATTGTTGTTGAATGTTGAGGGTCTTATAAAATAATGTTATTAGTCCATAAATATTAACCAATGGATAAGCGTCTATGATGAATCACGAACGATTGTTGTCAACTGTAAAATTAAAATTTTGTTGTTCAAGTTTTAAATGTTACGATTACGATGCAAACTATTGTTGACTTAAGAATAATTAAAAAATGATTATAAAATTTAATATTGATTTTTTTTGCAACATTGACTACCACTTCGTAGACTATCTACCTTGAAATGAAATAGACTGTGAAGGGCATCGCTGATTAAGTACACGATTCGCGTCGCCAATATGCTATTTGTCGCCTATTTAACGCTATATCACCAGCAATATGCATCATTATTTTTTTGAACAGATTTCGTTATGAAAACATTGAAATAAATACCCAATGAACAAGATCTAGCCAATACTTGAATATTTATCTAAAAATATGTCAAATTATACTTAAACATTTTCGAATTCATGATTATACCTTGAAGAAACAGCGATTAAGTTAAGATAAATATCTACTCAAACGCTATCTATCATTATTAAAATGATCATGTGGCGTGTTTGTTTTGGGTTCAAACGAACTTTAATGACACTGAATTTACTGCTCGCAAAAGTAAGTTAAGACAATAGCAAACCCTTTTATACGTTCTAATTGAAATTTAGATTTCGATATTTGAATTCAACGTGAAAGTATTAAGACACTGGATACAACTCACACAGTTGGATGTTACCATATGTTTTGTCAACGATAAAGGCTGTGTTGTATGCGAAATATGAGTAGTATGTAGGACTTCAATGTTTTATGCGAACAGTATTGATTTTCAACATCGTGCTGCGTTACATTGGCCTTCTTGAAATAGAAAAGCACAAGAAATCTTTCGTTTTTTTGCAGAAAAAAGAAAAATGGTTATCAATTTTTTTGTTTCAGATTTCGAAATAGGAAAAACTATGATCGTAGAGGTAGGCATAAGACAAAAAAACTCAACTATTTAATACGCTCGTGCTTTTCGTATCTTCCATCTTAACAAATTTTATCACGTTTGAATTCTTATTAATCAACCTTAAGCAATCGCATTATTGTTTCTGAAAAAAAAGACCTAGTGGTTTATTGATTATAAATTTCTGTGTTATTGGTTGGCTCATCTTCTCTAAATAAATCATCACTATCACTTCTATATTTATTATCAAGCACACGAATATTACTTCGTTGAATAGTTATAAAGATGCGAATTGTAAGTATGAATCAAAAACGAACAGAAAACTGTCAGTGTTGTCTCTGTGGAATTGAACTATGAAATACAATGTAGCTGTTCTTACTAAAATATAATATAGAATGAGGCACAGGGGTTAACGATCGGGTTTCTACTACTATAATCCAAGCATCTGCATTTTATTATTTGAGCTATGATGTTCTTTGAAGAGAAAAAATTAAATCCTTTCATGCTGTTTTTTTGTTCATAGATTTCCAAGAAAGAAAATCTCCGATGGATAAGTTTAGTAGCACTTGTTGTACAAAATACAAGTCTTGTACTTCTATTACGTTACTCAAGGACGATGAAGGCTGAACGATATTTATCGTCGACGGCCATTGTTACTGCTGAATTTATTAAAGGATTGGTTTGTGTTATTCTTGTTTGGCTAGAGAATGGTATGTAGAGAAATATGAACGATCTGGAAACTTATTAATAAATTTCATTTCGAAATAGATCGCTCAGTTAGTCGATTACTACGAGTACTCAACGAAGAAATCTACGCTAAACCTTATGATACTTCTAAATTAGCAATACCAAGTGGATTGTATGCAGTTCAAAATAACCTTTTATTTGTTGCATTATCTTATCTAAATGCGGCTACATATCAAGTAGCATATCAATTAAAAATTTTAACTACAGCTATATTTTCAGTATTAATTATGGGGAAAAAAGTCGAAAGACATCAATGGTTTTCATTATGTTTACTTGCTATTGGTGTAGCATTCGTGACAGTAAGATAGATTTATCAAAAGAAGAAGAAGAGAAAAAATAACATTTCATTCGTACTTTAACATAGTGGCCATCATCGGAAGAAGCAACTAAACGTATAGCAACACAAATTCAAGCTACATGGTTACAGCAAGCTATTGGCTTTGGCGCGGTTCTATTGGCTTCTGTGACATCCGGTTTTTCGGGTGTTTATTTTGAAAAAATTCTCAAAACCGGATCAACATCAGTTTGGGTTAGAAATATTCAATTAGGTACAAAATATTTTTCAGCATAGGAATATTCATCGCATATTATTTTTTTCAAACATCAATTACTTGCTTTTTTTTTAACCTTTAATAGCTTTTTTTGGTGCACTTTTCGGTTTGGTGATAGTAGTTTGTGTCGACTATAAACCTGTGATGGAAAAAGGCTTCTTCCAAGGATATTCAACAATCGTCTGGATTGTTATTATCCTCCAAGTAAATAAAATTATTTTCTATTGAAGTTTTAAATACGATTTTTTATTTCGTTAGGCAATGGGTGGTCTAATTATTGCTACTGTAATTAAATATGCTGATAATATTATTAAAGGTTTTGCAACATCGCTTTCAATCATATTTTCATCCGTTATTTCCTACTTTTTCTTACATGATTTTTCACCGTCCTTGTAAGATAAATAATTTTATGTAACGTGAGCAAATAATTGTTCGTTATTTTCTGTTTTAGATTCTTCTATACCGGAACAGTATTCGTCTTATCGGCGACATTTCTCTATGGATGGGAGCGAAAAATGACGTCGTCATCAGTAGCTGACCAATCACGAATTTGAAATTTTGATAAAATCTAAAAAACAAAATTATCCTTCATTTATTCAGTGTTTGCTTTTTTATTATATTTCTATGGGAAATTTTGAATCTCATTCTTGTTAAACTACTGATCATGCAAAAGTTTCCTAAAAATCTATTTTTCCTAGTCGTAGGACTGGTACTATTGACAAACATGTAATTCTATGTGTGTCGTTCTTTTTTATTAATACTTTTGGTCTTCTATTTTCGTATAAGAATGTTCAAGAATAACCCATCTTTTTCATATTTTTTGGCTTTTATCCAAAATAAAACTTTATTGATATGAATTTTCATTTAAGATCAAACATTTTAGCATATATATATATATATTGAATACAACAACAAAAGGTGAAACAATAGAGTAAACATATATTTTCAGAGATATATCGTGTAGCGTGTAATTTGGAAGCCGCTGACTTGTAAGAGTGAAGGATAAATAGAAGTGGTTACATTCAAATGACTAGATAATACGGAAGTCAACCTTCCAATGTATGATTCAAACCAGCAAGGTTTCTGTAAAGGTTATTTGATAGGAGCTTGTGTTTCAGGTGACGTTGTAAAAGCTTTAATTAATTAAAATGAGCTTGATCAATTGAGATTAACCGTAAAATTGTTTTTGATTCAGTGAAACGAATAGTTTAAAGATGCTGATTCAAGAAAGTTTTATTATTTCAAATAAATACTTCATGATGAATGAAGCACGAGTTGAGTTACTTAATCAATCGTAGACAGTTTTCTGTCTTACTTTAGCTTCCTGACAGTATGTAAAAGAATGATTTCGACACTCGCTACACCAATCTTGCAAAGCGAATTTCATATTTAAGAAAAACAATTTTCTTGACTTCTATTACATCATTCGATAGCCTAGAATCTCAACTAAACGTTTCGCTTGAAATATATCCATAATGGATTTTCAAGCAGCCCTTTGATTTTCTACGCAAAACTTTTATTTGGACACTTGTATTATTTTTTTTTCTAGAACGTTAATTCCAAAGTAAAACATTTTGAAAAATAGCTCATTCGATAGAGAAAAATGTCTTCTGTACGTTTGGGTGTAGTTCAAAGCTGAAAATACATTTGACAGGATCGAAAAAAAATCCAAAATGCCTGCTGCAGCATAAGTTTTCTAGAAAATTACTCTTTTTAGCTTTCACTGTATAGAAACTTGAATGAAAATATGTAATTCGACAGAGGAAAAAAAACTGCTTCGGATGATGTTCTTCGTTTGGAAAATGTTTAAATACAAGCGAAAATTAATTGTCAAATACTATTAGTTTAGTTTATAAGCCATTCATTAATCTTGATTTTTCAGTCACAAGATAAACCCAGAAATATTTTTTAAAGAGGATGATTGTAGAGAGTTAAAGTCTCTTCAAGATGATGTATCGGAATCTATGGTAAGCGTTTTCCTTCGAGTTGTTAATACCCTTTCTTTTCACATGCGCGTTTTGTAGCATGGAGAGGGAAGGATAGTTTTTGTTCGTTCTGTTGCTTGCTATTCGATATTGAAAGAAGTTCATTCGTGATTATTACGTCTATTTCGAAAGAAGAAAAGGATTCTTTTTCCTGTCGACGCCGGAATGCGCATGTGAAAAGAAAGGGTGTTACCTACTCGAAGGAAAATACTTACCATAGATTCCGGTGCATCATCTTGAAGAGACTTTAACTCTCTACGATCATCCTCTTTAAAAAATATTTCTGGGTTTATCTTGTGACTGAAAAATCAAGATTAATGAATGG